>CM024766.1:103372896-103460841 GCA_014218235.1 Colocasia esculenta
TCCACCCGGACAACACACACAAGAACTATCTCTCAGTCTCGCAGTCACGGACGTAAGGTCCAACTGCAGCTCCACACACAAGTAAAGACAAAGAACTGTGGAGACCAACCAAACCACCACAACCTATAGGTCACACACCCTGCAGGCCCATGCCCGGCACCTTTAGAGACTCTGGCCCGAGCTCTCTAAAGTGAGGCACTTGTAACAGGACTAGCTAGGGCCCAGTACGTCTACTGGTGTCCGTAACCCCCAGCTATGAGCGCGCTACAAGTGACTAAACACAAACTCTCACAAGTCACTGTCCCACTGCCGTCTTTCCCTCAGCTGGACGACAACTCTCCCCAAGAGTGAGGGTGTCCAGGAAGACGACAAAACCTCGACGGTACCACTGCACCGGGACAATCCCCGAGCACACTCACGTGTCTGGCTCACACAAAACCTGGGGCTCCCAACTGAAGAGGCATTCCGGAATAGGCGCCGGACCACCAAACTCAGCAATGCACAAACCACGATATAAATACTTATATATTTTTTATTACAATCCACAGTACAAATACCAAGAATAGCATAATCTCGGTCACTCTGTGACCTACAAACTACCTCACACCAATTCACATATAAACCACGAAAATCATTTACAAACCAGCCTATCATTGGTCATCACATGACCTCCTTGCCACATACATACCATATACACTAACTATACGGTAACCCTTAACCTTACTTGCATTACATTAATTAAACCATCTCTATTAGTCCACAAAGGACGCTACAAGACTGAGGCTAGGTTCACACTTGAACCATCATTGCCTAGCCATCTCACTGCTATGTGCCATGCACATATTCATATTACGTAAACACCATACCAACTATGTAAACCATATGTAAATCACCCACCAACCACGTGGGCAGCATGCTCATAGAGCTTTACAGGTGCACCTCTTATCCAAAGCCATGCACAATAAACAATGATAATCGGATAACCAAAACACCAAAATCATGCAAAACAGAACCCTCAGTTGCTATCGTGACAGAGGCCATGACCGCCTTCTGATCGCGACGCCACGATATGTCGCGACAAGAAATCCTGTCGCGACGGGTCGGCCTGTCGCTACTTGATCGCGACAGCAGGGACCGTCGTCTTCTCAGGCAGAAACCCTAATCCGGGAACCATCTCCAGATTTTCCATGCAAACCACCCTAAATCCCGTTTCAACCCGATTTTCATGCTCATTTCACTTCCTAGACATGGTATCTACTGTTTTTAAAGAAGTAAACAAGCTAACATGCAATCCACGCAATCAAACATGGTGGAATCTCCCTACCTTCACGAAGAACGCACGATCCAAGCATGGCGCGGCGTTTCCCCCACTCCTCGCGACGTCCTCGCGTCGAGAGCGCGTCGAACACCACACCGGAACGCCGAATTGCCCGCAGCAGCTCCTCCCCTGGTCGAGCAAAGCTTGCAGAAGCTCTATTCGGCCAAACCTTTTATAAAACCGAACAGCGGTTGGGATCGCGACGTACCTTCCCATCGCGACCTGATCGCGACGGACTAAGGCGTCACCTTCCCATTCCTGACATCAGCAACCTCTACTCCATGTGCGACACGCGGCGCACAAGCAGACGTCGACCCCAGCGGCGGCAACCAAAACGTGACCCCCACTACCAACGCGTTCAGAACGTGACCTACACCTCCGTCGCGTTCACATCCAGTGAACCAACGGGCACCATGGGCCTAACCTGTCGGCCCACTAAGCTCCACACAGTGCGCGAAAACCACAACCAAGGCCCAATGACCCCATATTGGTCATGAGCACCATACCAAAACCAGTAAACGCAGATTCAAACTACCACTAATCAACAATCCGCGAAGATCCGAAAAATGCGCTACGTTACAGAACAGGTCGCCAAGTCCCTTCACTATTTGAGAAGGCGATGCACAGGCTGTTGCTACCTGAAGGCGACAACTTGACTGTCGCGACCTGTGTCAGAAGGAGACTGGGAACCTGTCGCAACCTAGTCGCGACAAGGGCCTTGACGCGACCACAGCCAGAGACCCAGGTGACCATCTGAGGCCTCCCTCAACACACGGTGGAAAACTCAAGGGAAGGCGACAGTCACCCTGTAGTGACCAGCATGCGACAGGGTGGGCGTCGCTTTCCCACCAGAAGGTGACATATGGGCTGTCGCGACCCACACGGAAGAGAACCCGAGGAGAAGGCGACAGCCACCTTGTCGCTACCAGAACGAGACAGAATGGGCGTCGCTTCCTCAAACATGAAGGCGACGTATCGAGGTGTCACGACCTGGGTCGCGACACTAACCGTGTCGCATTCACAGGAATTGCACACCCGAGGGCATCACCTTCAAACCATGCACCACCCAAACAAACACACTATGGGGAGGGGAGCATGAAGGGGGATTTAAACAACTGAAATAGCAACAAACCACCCACATGGACCCTCATGCATGCAAGGAAAATAAAACTACACTCAATTAACCTCACATGCAACATATAATCTCTCAATACAAACCTCCCATCCAAGCATGAAACCAGCACTACGAAGATCATACAATCATTCCACATGTAAGGCCCTTGATTTTCATCTTGAGTGTTTGCTTATGATATATGCGTATATGGGTACATATTATTGATGTATAGAGTATTGTGCATAGTATTTATATATATATATATCTATATTGCATGAGTATAATATATATGTATGCATTGTTTATATATATATATATATATATATATATATATATATATATATATATATATATATATTATACATATGTGTGATGTATATAGTTCTGTAGTTTTAAGTTCTGTGCAGACGACTTGTTGGCGTCAACATCAGTTGACGTTGACCATAAATCACGGGCCACATCGATGGACGCCTACTCAGAAATGGATGGCTATTGATGTTGACGTTTACCTCCCAGATCTGTTACGATTTCAGATCCGGAAACGCCCCCAAAATCTTTGCCTCTTGTTTAGGAAACCATCCCCCAACGGTAACCTAGACCCTAAATGCGTTCCTAAAAGCCTCAACCCTATAAAAGAGGCGGATTAGGACTCAGTTAAGTCCTTTTGACTCTTTGTCAAAAAAACCCTAGCATTTTATGTGCGAACCCCGATTTTGGAATCCCTTGATCCGGCGACTGGAAGATTCAACCGGCAATCTGCATCGACTGGAGAGGACTCTGAACATCCGGGAACGACTTACCCACACTGGTGTGCAGTGAAGATCAACAAGGAACCCGGATAAAGAAGGATTTGAAGGCTCTTTGGCTCTGGCTGAGGAGGGCTTCTTCAACTCAAAACATCGATTGAGGATTTTATCCAAGGCAAGTAACCCATCCACATCATCCCTACTTGTGTCTAGTATGTCCCAAAAATTTATGGAATTTTTCTCATGTCTTGGAACCCCCATTCAAGTGATCTTTTGGCGTTCAGTCTGTGTTCTGCACAGACAGGAACTTAACGCCGGATCTCTTGCCGTTAAGATCTTAAGTTGGCGGCGATCTTTGTTGTCGTTAACCTGGTGAACAGCCACCTCTTGCCGTTTAGTTCTTCAGGCAGAAACAGTTGGTCTATCTGCTCTTTATAATCTATTTTTTCGGGATTTCTGTGCATGAGGATATATGGTAAAATTTGTATGTTATAAAGTATATATATATATATATCATGGAGTATGTTACAAAATTTTGATGAATTTTCGTTTACTGCAATAATTACTGGAAAATTTTGAAATATTGTTGTAAGCATGTTAAATCACTGTTACATGATCTTGTGATAAAGCTTGATGTCATAAAATTTCTATGGTAGTTAAATCATCATCAGAATGTACTGTTATAATTTGATGAATTTCTGATGGCTGTATAAATCATTACACTTTTCTGAATCGGAAAACAATAAGCATGCCTATTTAGTGTAGAAATTCCATTAAATGGTATGAAAGTAAATAAATTCCTGAAAATTTGTATATGTTCAGTACTGTCAGTATGCACGCGTAGCATGAACTATATGTCTGAATGATAACAACTATGTAAATTGGGCTAATTTAACCTGAGTTAATATCATTGTTTGAATTTTATTAAATAGTAGATATTTCAGAAAATTATGAATCTCCGTATATGTGACATGTGAACAGTAAATGACCCATGGTTAAATTTTCACATTCATTGGATACAGTAGGTACTGATACAATATTTTCATCATGAAAAGGATATAGTTTAGTGTAATTAAAATGATTAATGTAATTACAACATAATATGAATCACTATTAGTAGTTGTGACTGATTTAGTTCTATTAACAGTAGTACCATGATAGGAACCTGAACCATGTGCATGAATGTGAAAATGAGAATAACGGTTAAAATGGTGTAAAATTGTGTGTTTTTAAATGGAAAATGTGTAAATGTGCCAATGGGTGACACTGCTACCTTGGAGGGCTGTAGAACTGAATTGTGGTAAAGTCTCCAAGGGAAGGTTCATAGTGTGATGTCCCACGGGCATTGGGATTAAATCCTGGAGGCGAACAAGTATCGTTGGTTAGGGTGGAGAGTGCTTCTCCCGGTTCTGTGCAGTAACTAAGATTTATCACTGGAATGCCCAGGTGATAGATATGTGTTGTGATTTGTGTGTGTCCTTCTAATGGTGGTTTGTGCTATGTGTCACGACATTTAAATAATGTGAAATTGTGTTTAAGGAAATTTGTATATGAAAACTGTGAAATTGTGTAAATGATTATATGCTAAAATGAACTCTTGTGATAGCATGAAAAATGATATTTTCTTAATGAATATGTTATGTACATAGCAAAAGCAAGCTTTTCATGTGTATAAAGTGTTATTCATGTGAATATGATTATAGAATTCATGCTAGAATTGTCTCTTTCTTTATGTGTATAAACTCAATGTTTAAGATGACAAATGTTAACATGTGAATATATAAAAACGTAATTAAATGAACTTAGTTTAGCATATTAATAAATGTGTAGAGAGCATGTGATAGGCTTTAAATTGCTGAACATTCTGTACTAAACAATTTCTATGTATAACATGTGTAGAAATCATGTTTAGGTTCTATTTGCATAAATAGTTAAATCCATGCTTATATGTGATTGTGTGGTGGGAGAATGTGAATGATAGGTGATGCATATAAGTTTAATGTGTTTAGAGTTACTTGTTGAGTTCTTTTAGACTCATTCTTGCTTCGGCGTACAGGTGCAGACGTTTCTACTTCTTCCGAGGAAGTCGTTAGGAGCGACTCGGAGCGGGAGTAGAGTCATTGTGGATTTAGCATTATATTTCATTTTCATAAGTATGTAATAAAGGACTCGGTGTAGTCTTATGTGGACAATGTACTTAATTCATTTGTTTTAGTTATGAAATGTCTAGTTTCTTTTCCTCTTCATGGACTGTAGATAAAATGTGGATGATGGAATAAGATATCTCATTTAGTTCTTTCTTTTCCGCTGTCATGTGATATTATATTTGTGTATATTTTAGCCTATCGTACTAGTGTTGGGTAAATGTCTAACTGTGGCGATGCTTTCTATATCGACGTGGGTTGGTAGAACCGTTCCGATATAAAGAGGGTCGTTACAGAAATTGGTATCAAAGCATCAGGCTGAAATTTTACATAAATATGTGCATACCATCATATTCATTGTATGCTAAGTCTGTGTAGATTGTCCACATAGATAAGTAAATAGTTAGAAATTAGATAGTTTAGTTCTAAATTGCGATTAAATCATTTTGCAGGATATGGCTTCGCGTGGTAGGCGTGGTGTTCCTGCTCGTGAAGGTGAGTAGAGGAGAGATGAGCCTCGGCGTGAGGATCAGGGTGAGCAGCAGGCCCCAGCACCCCAGGGTCCTGTGCTTCCCCCACCGCCACCAGTAGACTATGAGTGTTCATGCAAGGTTTAGTGCAGGCCATGCAGACACAGGCCCCCACACTCAGGCTGCACTCCAGGCTCAGCTGGAGGCTCAGGTTAGACTAATAAGATAAAGTAGTCTTTTTATTAAATGCATGTTTGTTATGTTGTATATGTCGCTTATGATGCTTTTGTAGCAGGCTCAGGTGCCAGCCCCCCAGGCTGACCATGGTGGACCCTCCATCCTGGAAAGGTTCAAGAGGATGTTGCCACCCTCTTTTAAGGGGGAGAGCGATCCGTTACTTGCTGAGAGTTGGATGAGGGAGATCGAGAAGATCTTCAGGGCTATTAGGTGCACTGAGGATGACAAGGTCACTTTAGCCACCTATATGCTACAGGTATGTGTAATTTAATTCGGTGGTTATTTCTTTAAGTATAGATTATGTTGGTTAGTCCTTATGGATGGTTTTGGCAGGAGCGAGCTGACGTGTGGTGGTCCTCGTTGTTACGTACTCAGTTCGAGGATGGTGCTGTGGAGGTTGGTTGGGATGAGTTTGTGAGGCTCTTCCGAGCCAAGTTCGTTCCGGAGCACATCCAGGACAAGATGGAGCAGGAGTTCCTCTCTTTGACTCAGGGCTCCATGACCGTGCTGGAATATGAGGCCAGGTTTGCTGAACTATCGAAGTATGCCCCTCATATTGTAGCTGATGAGCGCAGGAAGGCGAAGAAATTCGTGATGGGTCTGAGACCATCGTTGAGGACGAGGTTGGTGGATTTCGAGCATCGTACCCTCGAGCAGGCGCTCAGCGCGGCGTGTCGGCAGGAGGGAGAGATAGAGCAGTACCTGGAGGAGAAGAAGGCTTCTCAGAAGAGGCCCGCGGCTCCTTTCCAGAGGCAGGAGAGGAAGAAGGCGACTTTTCAGTCACTGCAGCGTTCTGCGGCATCGGGCAGTGGTCAGGTACCTTCTCAACGTTCCCCTAATGGTAAGAAGGAGTGTCCTCATTGTGGGACAGAACATGGTGGTACGGAATGTTGGAAGTTGGCGGGGAAGTGCTTGAAGTGCGGGAGCAGTGAGCATAGGGTCAAGGATTGTATGAGGCTTCAGCAGGGAGTCCAGCGTGGACCAGCCCCAAGGATTGTCCGAGGCTTCAGCAGGCAACAACACACTCCAAGCCAAGAACTCCTCCCCTCCAAGCTTTCCACAGTGCACAGGCCTTAGGTGCTTGGGGAAGAAGAGAGCCAGTCGAAAGGGAAGCAATTGGGGCTGTTCTCAGGCCTGTGACCATTTAAACT
Organism: Colocasia esculenta; assembly: GCA_014218235.1. NCBI lineage: Eukaryota > Viridiplantae > Streptophyta > Magnoliopsida > Alismatales > Araceae > Colocasia > Colocasia esculenta. Next base: position 103,380,077 of record CM024766.1, read on the forward strand.
TCGGAGATGAGAACGCGACAACATGCCCATTGCATTCACCAACGGAAATGCCACGTGTCAACCTTGCAGAGCTGACACAAGAATGCGACGTCTACCCTATCACTTTTCCAGTGTCAGGGGTTGACATTTGTCTCAACTGTCCCGACAGAAAGATGACAAAAGTGCATGCTGCGGTCATAGGTTGAATGCGACAGCATGCCCGTCACATTCCCATCCAGAACACGACAGACATACTGTCGCCTTCAGAAGGCGACAGCCCATGCGACGCGACCTTGAACAGAAGATGACTGACCAAGGTACCGGAGGGATGTTACAATAAACCTATATACACTGGCTTTAACTCAAACCCAGTGGCTTTGGTATGTGTGGAACTGGACTTTACGAAGAATCCCAGGGCTGAAAGAATATGGATAGGCTATGGTATTGATGGGTTTTGACATAAGATTAATTATGATCATAAGGTTCCTTCCCTCTTGTGACTTTTTTGTCACAAACTTGGGCATCTAGTAGATGATTGTAACAAGAAGAGGAAAATGGATTGTCCTCCGTCTGCACGAGTTACTGGACAGTAAGGTTAAAAAGTCTGAGATCTACTTAAAGGAGGCTGAGGAGCTTGGTGCCGAAAGGAAGTCCTTGCTGTCTAGGACTCTGTGGTGATAGAGAGCAATATTAAGCCTTCCAAGTGGAGCACAAGCATGGGGATGTGCAAGGATCTTTGTATAGGTTATAGTACAGTTACAACATATATATAGCCAGGTTGGCATTTTCTTCAACTCAATTTTTGATTTGTTTCAATGTCAGTTAACCCAAACATATATTCATCCGACCATTGTGAGTGGAGATAATGAGGGGAGAAGTTGGTCGGAGTTACAGGACAATAATATGCAGAAACACACATGACTCGTACGGGCAGGGATAAAACGATTTGATTAAAAGTGACTAACCATATTTGAGGAGTGTTGGTGGGTTAGAAAAATTTATATTAACTCAGAATTATCTAGATCTAACTATGTTCATTTTGAATTATTATTTTTTGTTATCAAATTGTATTTTGAGTTAATCCTAAGTTAACAATTTTGAATTAACTTTATATTAATTCATTACTAAATTGAGTCTTCATGTTTATAATTAGGTGACCACAACAAGGACGGTAGTGACTCTTCTTCTCCCTTATTCCATCTTCACAAACCCTGTGACGAAGCAGCATGGCAGTCCTGCTCATTGCCATGGTAATCGTCCTGAAGCTTCTTCCTTGGGAGTGTGGTTGCAGCGATGCAATAGGCGATTAACTAGGCCCGCATGAGTTCATAGTACTTATTTTAAATGTCTGAATTCACTACAACAAAATTGGTTATAGTTACAGTTTATATTTATAATTTTAAATTTTGTAAGAATAAATATGTGAAGTCTGTGGACCTCGAGAGGGAGGGGGGAGAGACCTTCTCTCTCTCCACCTTTTCACCCCGCCCCCCTTCCTCACACGCAAGCCCGAGCGCCCCCCCCCCCCTCCCCTTCCCCGTTCTTTTCTTTTCTTCCCCAAGAAAGCCCGAGCTGCTCCTCTCCCTCTCGTTCCCTCTGGTTCTCCCCCCCACCCCTCTGTACAGCTGCAGGCCGCAGCCGCCGCGGAAGAGCTCGTCGCCGCTAGTTGGGGAGCTCACAACTGCCGCCTTACCGTCACTTCACCCCCTTCCCCCACTTCGTCGTCGCTGTCCTCTTCGTCCCCCTCACCTAGTTGTGTCGGAGGGGAGGGATCTGTAGACTGTCGTGAGCCACCATGCCGCCACCTCCTTCACTGTGCTGTCGCTTCCTCTTCGCGAAGGAAGTGGAAGGGGGTCTGCGGCAGCGACAGCTTATACCAAGGGGGGGGGGGGGTGTCCGGCCCCAGCCATCTCTCTCTGACATCCCTGGGGTAGCATCACACCGGAGAGATGTCGGATCTCTTCTTCTCCCCGTCCTCTTCCTCCAAATTTTGCCTCCCCCGCCGAGGGGCAGCCCCAACCTGTCTCCTCTCCACTAACGACATTGTAATAATGATGGTGAGATCCCGCACGACAGCCGATACCACCACCCCCTTCATCTCTCTGTCTCTCAATCTCTTGATGGGCGATCGGCTCTATTTTTGTTACGAATATGTAACAAGAGGGTTTTATGGCAATTTTGGACGGGTTTTGTTCTCCTGGCACACTCATCTCGCTGGGGTCTGTTATGCTTTCTGCAGGTGTTGGCCGCCGGATGTGGAGTGGCTTCCGCCGCCAGCCGCAAGGGCGGGAAGTTGTTCGTGTTCTCACTGTTCAACATGAAGTCCAAGATCAAGTTCTGGATCTAGAAGGTCATCCATGGAGGTACGTTTCCCCCCCCCCCCCCCCCCCCCCCCCTCACGTGGCACACGCGATCCCCCCAGAATGCTAAGATTGCTCGATTTAGTTGGTCTTCGGCGACACTTCTCTGCCGAACCACTCTTGGGTTTATTTTTATGCTTAAGAAATGCTTATTACTATCTATGGTTGCTCCTATTCAGATTTTGATGACCTGGAGAGTTTGGTACAGTCTGATCCTAGGAAGATGGGTGCTTACAATTACACCAGGGCAAGTAGCGGCCACTCACGCCCCACTCATTTTTACAGATGCTTTTGCCGCTCTCATTTGCGCCTAAGGGCATCATTTTAGTTGCAAAAACAAATACATTCCTCAATGATAGCCTTATTCGTGCAGTGGCCATTTACTCGTTTACCCATCTTATTATATATGCTAACATCTTATGGAACAAGTTGCACCCTGCACCTACCTTATCTGTGAAATGGTGTAAGGCATTGTAGAGTAGGAGAACAAGGGCCATAATATAAATAGTGGCAGTTAAATAATTGAATCTCACTTTGATTCAGTGATTAATGATTCTTAATTCATCGTAAAGCTTCGTTTTCTTTAATTAATCTATCAATTTATCATTAGTAGTTCTATCAATCATACTAACACCAAGTCTACTTTAGTTTGATGATGTTATGCTGTCATCTGGGCATTTACAGTCATTGTAATTCACATGGTTTTGCTTGTACCTTTCTAACATAACATGTTTCTTGCAATAGAAAAAGGATCTTGAACTTTGCAGAAATGATAGATAATTGGGTGTATATCTTCCTTGTTCTATTTATAATGTTTAAATGTAAGAGTGATCATTTGTTATCATTTGAGTTGGTTGTATATCATTTGTTATTGCAATAAAAAATTACTACGGTTAAATTTTTACAGTTCAAAAGTGTAACAATTGTAAATAAAAAATAAATATTATAGTTTTATATTACATTTATTTACGAGTATTTTGCGTAAGTATAAAATTGTACACTTACATTTTAAAATCGATGGTAACACCTACAATTGACAAACCGTAGTTAGATCTATAACATCGGTTGCTATGCTATCGCTTTATAATCGTAAGTAATTTCATAAGTATAAATCTTTACTTACGAAATTTCACGTAACACTTACGATTTTTTACCTTAAGTACAATCCGAATTTGTTGTAATGATTGCTGTTAAACTATAAAAAATTTTCATGCAATCTGCGTAATTATTATTACAGATTCATCTTGTAATAATTAATATTTCTCTGGCTTGCAGAGGTATTAATGTTCAAGAGGGGGGACACGTGTCGTGGAGAGTCCATACATCCGTTGAAGAGAATCTCATGACATTAGTCATCCACTATCCGACAAATTTTACTAATCTGATGCTTTCAATGGTGGGGCATGTTGGGTGATAGAACGGTTGCTGTTTTTGAACCAGCAACTCACTTCGATCGCTAAAACTGAATTAGCATGCCGATAAAAAGACGAATCGAGCGCTCTTTATGAGTCAACGTCCCACTTCGGTGCTAATATTGAATTAGTGTGTTCTCTGTTACCAACTGCAATGAAGAGAGAGAATTTTTATTAATTTTGGTATAAAGGTACTTACTATGAGCCGCTGCAATCTGGAGAGAGAGAGAAAAAAATTTTACATGTCCCTAGTACCTTCATACTGATGAATTTTTGTACAGGTAATAATACAATACCGACAAATATAACCTGCTTGGCGTTTTCTTTTTATCTTTAATTTACTTCTCCTGTACTAATTTCTCATCATATTTCATCTTTTTTAAATATTGTCATAGAGAGAGAGGCTCGTAAATGTTTACTTTCCTATCTCAGATGAATTTGGAAGTGACGTTTCTCTTAATCAAGCCAAATAGTTATGTACGATGGCATAAATTAAATTTATCTGAACATTTCATCTAAGAAAAAGTGTTGTTGTAAATAAAAAATTTATAACAAAGTTTACAAATTTAAATCGGCCGGACGCTAATGTTTATGATTAGGTGACCACAACAAGGAAGGCAATGACCATTCTGCTGCATATTGCCATGGGAATCGTAGTCCTGAAGTTTCTTCCACGGTTAAAACTGAAATCGCCCGTGCTCAATTACTTCCACCAAAAAAAGAAAGAGCGAGCGACTCATGAGCAACTGCAATAAAGAGAGTGAAAAATTTTAGAGAGAGAGAGACGAGATCTGTCGCTCTGCTTTTGCTCATTGTACGAACTCCTCCTATATAAATAGCCTTCTAACCCACAAGGTGACGTCGATGATCATATCGCGGATTCCTCTGTTTTAACGCCTCCTTGCTTCATTCTACCATTCGCACCCCAAGAAAAATAGGTCGCTCTATCTTTCCGTTGTTCATTGCAGTAAATAGCTGCAAATTATATATTGAGATATTTATATTTATTTGATCGATCGGATCAGTTCTAAATTATCTTATTAATACACATATTTCTCTTATTCTTATAGTTGTCGATAGTCGGTACACATGTAAATTCCACACCTGATTATTGGAAAATGATGTTACCCAATGTTTCATTGCCATTTGCAATCAATGATCTATTGCTTCTAAGTATATACATATCATCCAACTCCTAATTAATATTTCTTTCATAATCTCAAATATTTAAGTGCAAATGTGAAAATTAATCCAAAGATTATGAGCGAGGCTTGTATTGACAAAAATATAAACGACAAGATCAAATATGATTTGATAGATAAGTACCTGAAAGGCCGCATCCCGGAAGAAGCCATCTTCTTCTTGGAGGACGTCATTCTCCCTACAAAGAAGTTGTTGATGAACTTCATTAGGGGCGTCCTCTAAGAAGAGATGGCTACGTCGGGGATGCAGCCTTTCAGGTACTTATCTATCAAAGCATATTTGATCTTGTCGTTCATATTTTTGTCAATGCAAGTCTCGCTCATAATTTTTAAATTAATTTTCACATCTGCACTTAAATATTTGAGATTATAAAAGAAATGTTAATTAAGAGTCAAGATAATATGTACATACTTGGATACAATAGATCATTGATTGCAAATGACAATGAAATATTAAGTAACATTATTTTTCAATAATCAAGTGTGGAATTTGTATACGTACCGACTACCGACAACTATAAGAACAAGATAAATATGTGTATCAATAAGATAATTTAGAACTGATCTGATCGATCAAGTAAATACAAATATCTCAATATATAATTTAGAACTATTTATTGTAAGGAACAGCAGAAGATGAAGCGACCCACTTTTCTTTGCTTGTTCTGGAAGGTTGATAAAGTATTCTTTTGCAGAGGTGATTCCTCTTGCTTTTGCAACAAGATCCAGACGTATTGCATGATCACTTGGCGTCAAGTTCATGCCCCTTTTAGACAGTACTTCTGAGAACTGCAGCAAGAAAAAATATTTTACGGCATGTAGAATTGATTACACGACCAGCAAGATGCTAAGCAAGAATGAAATAAATAAGTCGTGCAAGAAGCAACAACTACCACGCTTACATAGATTGCACTGAACTCTCAGATACTAAAATTGTATCCTGATATAAATAAGCAAAGATCAAATCTGATACTAGTTCCTCTTCTCAACCAAACTCAATGCATCTTGCAGTTGCCAAGTAATGAAACTCCCGTGGCCCAACCTCCACAAGTCAGTTTGTACTTTCTTTATCTGCCCAATGTTACATGCTTCTGTCTCAATTATTATACTTTCTCCCCTTTTTGCTTGGGTTTTAGGAATGGGGTTCACATATTCCTTAACAGTTACCAGTTCAATCACCAGCCACCCAAGGGTCTAAGTGAAGGAACAAAATAAAAAAAATTATGCTACATCTGATAAGAAATGAGCTCAAACTATCCACTCGTCAGAGAAGCCATCTCATTCCTAAAATACAGTTACTCCATGTATTTGTTAAGATGTATTTGCATTATCCTTCTAAGAAAATAATGTAACATTTAAGAGTTGAATGGCTGTACCGATGGTGTTACTCCTTTGGTATTGATGTTTATGCATCGCAAAAACTACTGTATCATTAGTTTCTAGACATATTCTTGGTGGAGACACCAGGAATCTAAGCTGCTCAGGGATGGATCTCTGGTCTGGATTAGGTGAAAGGAGCAAACGATCTCCCCTCGGGACACCCATCCAACTACTTCTCTCGACGTTCTATCCACATTCTGGATCCCTTTTCATTGTTCAGCTTAAGACTGTTGGCTTATCCCATTCTTGTCTTTTCTCGGACAAGATCATGGTAACCTCACGACAGCGGGAAGACAAAACTAAGTAAAATGGTGAAATTTTAGAAAGCCTGCAAGCGAGACCAACAGTGCAAGCAGAGGAGAAACATCAGAAGACACCCGCGTTACCTTGAGGGCGGGGTAGTAGCGGTGGCGGCTGCGGAGGGAGACGCCGACCTCCCACTTGAAGACGCGCTTGCGGCTCTTGAGGAACTCATTGAGCTCCTTCCTCATTCTGGCCTCCGCGCTGCCCTCCCTGAAGAGCCGACGGTACAGCGCCACCTCCAGGTACTTGCTCGATCGCCTCGCCACCTGCTTCGTCCTCCTCATCATCATACCGGGGGTCGCCATCCCCCTTCCGGCTCGTGCGCCTCCGTCGCCTCAGCCCCCGGCCCACCGGCGCTCTGGTTAGCGTTCCTCCGCCGGCTGCAGGGCCGCCGCCAACGCGAAGTAGGTTTTACAGTCCTGGTGGCTTTGCGCAGGGTGAAGTCCGGTCAGTACAAAAGCGCACATGGGAGCTGCCTTAGTTTTTTTTTTCACCTTGTTTTTTTTTATTTACACAGGGGGTTAGGTAACCCCCTGTGTAAAAAAAAAAAAAAGCCCTGTGTAAAAGAAAATTCAAGAGTTGAAAAAAAAACCAAAACAATCTTTGTACTGACCGGACTCTATCCTACGCGGGGTGGAGAGGATCCGGATGCCCGTAGCACGATTTTGATCCCGCAGCCGAGGATCCAAAGACTTTGTGCATTTTTATATTGTACTTAAATATAATATAATTATGTATTAAATCTATGTGATATCTAATAATTGAGTTATCATTTTATTATTCTTCATGTGAGAGATATCAAATAGATTTAGTACCTAATCATATTGCACTTAAGTACAATATGAAAGTGCACTAAATCTTTCTCAATTTTTTTGTATAGATACTTCTCAAACGTTTCATTTATATTATACATCTAAGTTTTTTAAATTGTCATAAGTATCTATGGTATATCTAAATAACTCTTAAATATTGCTATTAAAAAAATTATTCTTAAATATAATTACATCTCATGTAGAATTTGAATAGTAACATGGTGAATTTCTCTGCCAAATTAAGCTATGATAAAAAAAAGCCCCGACAAACCACATGCTCAAGTTTTTCTTTTATTTATGTTAATTAATATTTGTATGACATCTTTTAGTAGTATCACAGCTACTTAAAAATCTTGGAAGGTATTTTTGATTACTTGTAGAAGTTGAGAGTAGAAATATGATAGAATCTAAAGTCATATATATTTAAAAATAATTGTTAAGACATCTAAAGTGATGAGGTTCAAATTTGGGCCTCTTTGATAACAATATAAGGGGACCGAAGATAGATTAACATGTTTAAGAATTTTTTTTATTTGAGATAATTTAATAAGAGATAATTTTTTATATGATGTGTTGTGATGTGATGTGGCAGAGTATATATAATTATCATCTTTTTATACTTAGTTTGACACCATTTACCTATGTATAATGAGAGAGACACGATTTTCTATAGTGAAATATCATTTTTATGATTTATCTTCATGATAACTTTTATCCTTCTCCACGAGATAGATAAGTTATCACCCTTTTATCCCACATTTATCAAGCTTAAGTTTTATTATCATTACTTATCATATCTCAATTACCAAACTACTTGTGGATTTAAAAACCAATGTTAAAAGGGAGATAAATTCTCTTATCTCATTATTAAACACACACTTCTTGTGTAGACATTAAGATGACGTGTGAAATCCAATGTATGTTATTCTATATTTTATATCATATAAAATCTTTACTTATTAATACAAAAATGTTACCCACAAATATTTAGGATATATATACACACACGTAAGAAGGTCATATGATGGAAGAAATAAAATGTGTGAATAAAATAATTATTAACAATAAGATAATCAATCATATTTAAGCATATATCTAAAGTACTATCAAGTTAAAAAATATTTAATTTAATATTTCTATGCAAATAATAAATTGAGAGAGAGATAAGAAATGATTAAACTACATTATAGTTAAGACATCCAACAAAAAATATATATGGCATGTTGCAATTCTCAAATCATGTAGTTGTTTAGTCTTATAAGATTGTTTGTCTAGGTTACCACTCTCCTGGCCGACTAACCAATACTATGTCACCTTAATAATATTTAAGTATTACTTAAGAGACATCTTAAAAATAATTATATAAAAAGATCTCTTAATTTAACCTCATTAATTAGTGATACTTTTGTTTTAATTTTTCCATAGTAAAGAAGAAGTAATGAAATATATCAAACATTTAATATTAAATCATAAGATTTTAAAGTTAATGGTGTTATACTTTTTATATTGAACCAATTTGTCGTGAGGAATACTTGTTGTAAGAGAGGTGAGACATACCTCTCTTGCATGATGTGCGTTGGTTGGTGCCATTGCACTTTCAATACTCACATGCCACGTAGTGATCGTATTTATCATCTATCAATAGATTTTGTTGTACATTTAGACTATTTTGAATTATTTGGATGCCAAGTGAGTTTTTTTTATTTTTAAAATATATATTAGTTTCAGATCTAAAAATGATATATGTCAATTACAAGATATATTATGATTGGATAGTTAAAAATAATTTTATTACCATCTCGCCTCATAAATCTATATTTTTTAAAATATAAATGTCACATCTCTATCATTGATTTGACAAAATCGAGGTGAAGAGATTGAACAAGTGAAGTAGAATGATAGAGTAAATACAATAAAGAATGGTCTTCCATAATCTACAAATGTCTCATGTCAATTCTTAAGTGATGCTCATCTTCCAAATTATGACCATCTCAAAATTTCGCTACTAACTTCTGAAAAATGTTGAAAGTATGCAAGTTCTAAATCTCAATAGACATGATAAGAATCAACCACATGCTAAACATATAATAATTTGTCAAATTAAATAATATTTTACAAACTTAACATGGATTTATGCATATTTTAGACAAGTAATATATGTAATGAAATATAATTGAAATAGATGTAAATATTGAACACATTCGTACTTATCAGATTATAGATGTCAAATCTTTTAGCATAGAATATTTAAAATTTATAATTGGTGTGACAATAATGACCGATCAAATAAGATCCCAACATATTAAATCATCTTTCAAATTAGATCATAACATCTTTTCTTATTTGCTAGGTTAATTGGTCTAGTCTTGAATTGTACAACACGTGTTATGTTTGACACATAAGACACACACCTAAATTCTATTTATTTACAAACTCTTAAAAAATCACCTAATAATCCTAACAAACCTAAGAATCAAACTCTTAACCTCCTGATATATGACAGAGTGTCCTACGTACCAACTGTGTAACTTATTATGTATAAATTATATCACAATATATTTACGTGTAAATTACATATTCAGGCCATATATATTTTTAATCATAAGAAAATAATTTATTTAAACATATATTGGACATGTATCAAACTACAACACAAAAGATCAAAACACATATATATTAACACCTAAACTATGATGTTGTAGTATTACTCGAATGTGTAAGAGCGGTTGTCGTTGATCCCACTATCCATCAAACTGGAGTCTAACTTCCTGATTTAACATATGTTTATTGTCCTTAGACACAAATGATTTTTCACATTGGACATTAATTACAGAAAAGCACACCCCCTCTTTAGATGACACTATCGATCTACTTGTTTAATTTCTGTTTATATAAACATAAGCTATGATTGAGTTATGTCTTACTTAACTATGATTATCTTTCATTCAGTCGAATAATATATATCTTTATCTTATTTTTATTTTAATCACACGATACATGGAAATGGATTTTGTGGATCCATCACAAAAAATATTTAAATTTTACAATTATTTATCATGTTCTCATATGTGTACCCACATATTACAAATTCAAGTCACATTTAGTGTTAAGTAAGTCACTATAACGAAAGATGAATCGGTAATCGCAGAGCGTAGGCGTGCCAGTTGCCGAAACGACAACATGTGTTCTGCCTCCGAGAGTCGAAGGACTTTAGGTCTATTGTGCGCACCGTTTGACTTCGTCAAACGAAAGTGAAGATCGAGTCGGGACCAAGATCCCGCTGTTGCCTAAATTTAACGACGTTAATTACATCCCTCTAAGAGGAAAAACCCTTGATTAATCGCCAGGATAAAGAGTCTCGTGACCTTTAGCGGAAACATCCGATAAAAGATATGCGTAAAGATGTAAATTTAGTTGCGCCTAACATGAGACAACAAGAATTTAACACTCGACGTATTTTTTTAATTTCAGGATTAGTTAAGGAGTTGAGTTGGTTTCAACATTATTTGATTTGGTTTGTTATGGTCTTTTACATTTTCTATTGTATTTGATCTTTTATTGGGGTTATCTTTCTGTTTATTGGTCCTTTGATTTAATTTCTGATCGTTTGATTTGATGTGGGGCTTTTATTTGATTTCAAATATCTCTTCATTTATTTCTTTTGATTTATTTGAGTTGCATTCTTTTTTTTATTATTTGAACTCTTACTCCGGGTTAGAATGTTTAGCCTGAAAATTATTTGATTTGATTTCTTTGGTTTGGGGTTGCTTTATTTGATTTTTTTTAATTTGGATTTATTTTGAAGCTATTAACTTGTATGGGAGCTTGAACGGTGGGGACTTGGGAGTTTGTGCATGTGTTTTTTTTGATTTAGTGGAAGCTTATATGTGTGTGCATATATAGGTGGCTGTGGGCTTGCATCGGTTGAACGGTGGAGGCTGTGCGTGGAAATGCTGAACGACAGGGATAGAACGGTTCAGGGGCAGCCGTTTGGCAGGAGGAGAGGCCGGTTCAGGGGTTGCCGTTTAAAAAAAAAAGAGAGGCCGGTTCAGCCGTTTAGGCACTTATGTATGTATGTAGGGGTTCAACGGCAGCTAAATCTGTTCTATTTATTATTTATTTAGTTGTTAGCATTTCCTCTCTTATTATTATTACCATTTTTTTGTTGTTTTTGTTGTTGTGCAAATGTCTGTTAACATCTTCCTCTATTCTTTCATTGCTTGTGACTTCCATTCAATTATTGTTATTATTGTCTATTTATCATTACTATTATTATTTTTATTATTTATCTCATTTGTTTATTCTCATGTTTGACACGTCGATTGGGTGACGTTTGACACGCCGACGTTCATTTGTCTTGCTCATGCACGCAAAATATACCACGTATGAAGGAGTAAAACCGGGTCATTCGATATAACCTGATATGATGGTAACTACCCCTGCCCACCATATGTTGGGGTGACACCTTAGTACGCCCACCTATAAACCCGAGGTGGTGCACACGGGACGATGTTCGCCGCGCGGTGGCGACATGATGTTTGCCAATGGTACCAGGGCACAACATGAGTTGCCCGGTGACTATGTTGGCACAAACATATTCGGAAATCATCACGGAAAAATCCGGCAGCACCTCCCCTTATTTTGCATGTTGGGGGGGTTTTACATGACACCCGTCTACCACGATGGAGACGGTGCCAACAACGGTGTTGATGCCAAGGGCAATGACACGACAGTACAAGGCACTAGTTCCCGAGTCGTACTCGAGAAGACCGGTATGTGCCAAGACCGGAAAACATCATAGTCCTGAACGATGGCCACCGTTTAAGGGGGTTTTGCTAGTGTCTGCACAGGGTTGATGTCTCAACAGTGGGGAAATGAGAGGCCACCGTTCAAGGGTTTTGTTGGTATTTGCACAGGGTTGATAGCTCAACGGTGGGGAAATGGGAGGCCACCGTTCAAGGTTTTTATTGGTGTTTGAGGCTTGTAAATATCATGGAGAAGGAGGGTGAACGGTGGCACTGTACAAGCACTGTGTAAGGCCACCGTTCAAATCTCACATCCAGAGAAAGGGGAAAACAACAAGGGAAATTTGATAGCATCTCTTTTATGCGAAACCGGTATTTTATAAGGTATTTAGGGGGCATGAAACAACGTTTTGAGGGAGATTTAAATAGATGAAAAAAAAAACGATAAATGGGGCAGCTGATGCACATCACATGGAAAGTGTGAGAGCTCAGTGCTGGGGCATACAGGAATACCATGGTGGGCTGCTGTCCTGGGGCACTTCTACGTACACAGGACATAAAAGATCATGCGCATAAAGAAAAGGAGAAGCGCCAAATGGGAGGCGTCTGGATCAGTTCTAAAAAGAAAAAAATCCAGACACACATGTATTATATGATTCCCTTTGCAGACCGAAGTGAGGGCATGAGAAGGCCCAGCTCGATACATGCAACACTGGTTCACTGTTCAAGCCTCAAACGAAACAGATGAGGAAGATGAAACAAATTGGAAATAAGGAAGGAAGGTTCATATGACCATCCATGATATGGGATGCCATATATTCCTCCTCAGCACTTCTCAGGTGCCCCTCTATGAACGCACAGTAGGAAGAAAGAAATAGAATACTAAAAAGAATAATAAAACAAATACACAGCTCCACATTTCATATAGCAAGCATCTCTCATTATCTCAATCAAAAGAAGAGTACAATAGCAGGGGAGAGAAGAAGGAAGTTGGTAAAAACAGGGAGGAACCGCATGAAGAACCAGAGCTCCCACCCCTCCGATCCTAACTATTACACCTTCTCTCTCTCAGAGAACTCACCCTCTCTCTTCTCGTTCTCTTTTCTGGAAGAATTTCCCAGCCCCCACTCCCAATAAGACCACCGCAGCCGCCTCTCCCTTCTGCTCTGGTTCTTCCCTTCTGCTCCAAGGAAGCTCTTAGTCGCTGTTGGAAACTTCTTCTCCCCTCTGGTTCTGATCTCTTCCGATGCATGGGAAAAGTCACTTTTTAAAGGGGCGCTTTCTTTGAGGGCTGAAGTGGCAACCCAAATCTAAAACGGACCCTTCTTTCTTGTTTATTTACGATGCATACCATTTTCTTGCTGCAGCGGATGTTTCTATTTCTTCTTGGGCTGCTGGCCCATTTGCAGCCCAATGGTCACAAAATAGGTGCAGACAATATATTAATTATTTATAAAATAAATGATTCAAAATAGTCAACTTTATTTTCAAGTTCATTTACATAATACATAAGTCTATTACATAATAAATAATTTCAAACGTGCTCACTAATATTTACAGTAGTGATATGATATGTAACATATAACATGTACACTATTATCATAATCAACTATATTATATTTTAAGAATATAATAATACTAATCTCAACATTTTCCATATTGCATACATATTTTTAATGCATTTATCTAAGTTTACCATGATGTTTAGCTTATATTACATATTGAATATCAGCTAAACTTAATTATATATGTATATTATTGTTCATGCATCTAAAAATTTTCAACGATTCATAATAGTTCATTAATTTTAAATTTTAATTTTATGATATTATCATAGTTATCATATCGCTCAAGATTTAAATATGATATAAAATATTTCTAAATTAACTTTCAATTTCAAGTTAAATTTATAATATTATAATTGTTATTATATAACTCATGATTTAAATATTATATAAAATATTTCTAAATTAATTATCCAATCTACATATATAGAAGTATGATTTCACATATCAAAAAAATTAAAACGAAAAAAAAAAACAACTATTATGTTTTTAGTTCATCGTATGTCTATTTTTTAGTTGAAAAAGAGGGGGCTGAGGGGCTCCTAGAGTAGAAAAAGAGGGGGTCCGATATTTGTTAAATAGATATTATACTCTTATTTGGATAAGAATTCGAACTGGATTTGAATCCGTTTATAACCCTAGATCAGGGTGAGCCGACTGTTTAATTTCCACGTGAAGAAGTAAACTTATCCACAAAAATGTTGCATGCAGCTAGCATTAATTGCGAGATGTTCTTATTAGTACCGGTGCTCTATCCCGGAGATTAAGGTGGCGTTTGATAAAACTTAACACTTAAGTCTTAAATCTTATTTGTCATCTATACTCTAAATCTGAAATTTAAAAAGAACTTAATATATATCAGACATAATATAAGAGGTGTTTGATAACTAATTTAGATAAGATTTGAATAACCCATAATAGGTAGAAAAAAAGTTTTTTTTAAAATTGAGATCGCTGGCGGCCGGCCGTCGGAACCGCCGCCGGCGATCGCCGGAATCCGCCGCGCGGTTGCCGGATTCCGGCGATCGCCGGAAACCACCGCCGCCGCCCGCCGGATACCGGCGATTGTCGGAAACCGCCGCCGGCACCTGCCGGATTCCGACGATCGCCGGAAACTGCCGCCGGAAACCACCGCCGGCGGTCGCCGGAAACCGCCGCCGCCGCCCGCCGGATTCCGGCGATCGCCGGAAACTGCCACGGCGATCGCCGGAAACCGCCGGCGGCGGTGATCGCCGAAAACCGGCCGCCGGCGATCGCCGGAGGCTGGACCGCCGGAATCCCACGTCGGAAAAAAAGATCTGAAAAATAAAAAATGATTGTTCTTCGCTTAAAAATTAAGTGATATTTCAGATTTAAGTGACTAATTAAGACATATTTTTAGACATTTTATCAAACAGTCTAAAGTCTTAAAATTTTAGCATTTCAGACAATAGACACCAATTAAGTGTAATCAAACACACCCTAAGTCATGCTTGAGGCAAACGCTGTCTTTAAAACATGATTTCATTTTTTAGTATCCTTAATCAAAGACACCGGTTATATATTCAGATTTGAAGATGATGAAGTCTTCTTGAAGGTTATTATGGCAAGAAACCTTTATATATATATTCAAGGGCCTGTACATATTGCTGCTTTCGATGGGATCCGAACTTTGACTAATATATATGCACTGATCCTACATTGTTACCTATTTGTGTTGGATTATGTTTCTAGTGAACTATTATTACGAGAATTTTTTGAAATCTATCGTTGGAAACCTTACAAATGTTCTTCAGATCTATAAACCTATATATATATATATACGTTGGCTTTAACTCAAACCCAGGTGGCTTTAGTATGTGTGGAACTGGACTTTACGAAGAATCCCAGGGCTGAAAGAATATGGATAGGCTGTGGTATTGATGGGTTTTGACAGAATATTAATTATCATAAGGTTCCTTCCCTCTGTGACTTTTTTGTCACAAACTTGGGCATCTAGTAGATGATTGTAACAAGAAGAGGAAAATGGATTGTCCGAGTTCCTGGACAGTAAGGTTAAAAAGTCTGACATCTACTTAAAGGAGGCTGAGGATACCCATGCTAAAAAGAGCTTGGCGCCGAAAGGAAGTCCTTGCTGTATAGGACTACTCTGTGGTGATAGAGAGCAAATATTAAGCCCTCCACTCCAAGTGGAGCACAAGCATGGGGATGTGTAAGCATCTTAATTTGTACAGGTTATATAGTACAGTTACGACATATATATAGCCAGCTTGGCGTTTTCTTCTAACTCAATTTTTGATTTGTTTCAATGTACCTTTGTGAGAGGAGATAACGAGGGGAGAAGTCGGTTCGAGTGTCAGGACAATAAATATGCAGAAACGCACATGACTCGTAAGGGCAGGGATAATTAAAACGATTTGATTAAAAGTGACTAACCATATTTGAGGAGTGTTGGTGGGTTAGAAAAATCTATATTAACTCAGAATATTTATCTAGATATATATAACCATGTTCATTCTGAATTAAATTTTTTTTTGTTATCAAACCTATATTTTTAAGTTAATCTTAAGTTAACAGTTTTAAATTAACTTTATATTAATTCATTACTAAACTGAGTCTTCATGTTTATAATTAGGTGACCACAGCAAGGAACGGTAGTGACTCTTCTGCTCCCTTATTTCATCGTCACAAAGCCTGTGACGGAGCAGCATGGCAGTCCTGCTCATTGCCATGGGAGTCGTCATGAAGCATCTTCCTTGGGAGTGTGGTTGCAGGAGTTCATGTTACTTATTTTATATGTCTGAATCGCTATTTTTGAACCAACAGCCCACTTTCATCGCTAAAATTGATTTAGCCTGCCGCTAAAAAGACGAATCGAGTGCTCTTTACGAGTCAGCATCCCACTTCGGTGCTAACATTGAGTCAAGGGTGTTCTCTGTTATTGCCGCCAAAAACAGAAAGAGACAGTGATCCGTCACCAGCTGCAATGAAGAGAGAGAATTTTTATTAATCCGATATAATTTTGGTATAAAGGTGCTTGTTATGAGCCGCTGCAATTTGGAGAGAGAGAGAGAGAGAGAGGCTAGGTCCAGGGCTCTGGATCTTAGCATGTGAACAAATATACAGGTCCCGATCGAGTATCCTCGTGCCGATGAATTTTTGTACAGGTAATAATACAATACTGACAAATATAACCTTCTTGGCGTTTTCTTTTTATCTTTAATTTCCTTCTCCTGTACTAATTTATCATCATATTTCATTTTTTTAAATATTGTCAGAGAGAGAGAGGCTCGTACATGTTTACTTTCCTATCTCAGATGAACTTGGAAGTGACGTTTCTCTTAATCAAGCCAAATAGTTATGTACGGTGGCCATAAATTAAATTTATCTGAACATTTCATCTAAGAAAAAGTGTTGTTGTAAACAAAAAAATTTATAACAAGGTTTACAAATTTAAACCGGTCGGACGCTAATGTTTATGATTAGGTGACCACAGTAAGGAAGGCAGTGACCATTCTGCTGCTTATTGCCATGGGAATCATAGTCCTCAAGTTTCTTCCACGTTTAAAACTGAATTCGCCTGTGCTCTGTTACTGCCGTCAAAAAAGGAAAGAGCGAGTGACCCATCACCAACTGCAATGAAGAGAGAAAATTTTTATTAATCCGATAAAATTGGTATAAAGATGTTTGTTATGAGCCGCTGCAATTTTGAGAGAGAGAGAGAGAGAGAGAGAGGTTGGGTCTAGGACTCTACCATCTTCGCATCTATACTATTACTAGTTGGACACCCGTGCGATGCAGGACGTTTTATTATAAAATATAATAATAGATTTAAATTATTAGTTGTAAAGTTATATAACTTTAAATTTAATTGTTTTGTTAAGTTATTTTTAATTAGAATGTTTGAACATGAATAAAACAAATACACAATAGATTTTATCATAAATTATCAATAATATTATAATAGACATTAAAGATATGAATGATACTACAAAAAATATTGTCATAAATCATTGATCATTTTGAAATCAAAGTTTAATAACATTCGTATTATTTTAATCGCCTCTACCAAACATGCAAAACCCAGCCCCATTCACCTACTAACAGGCTTGTTAATTTCTACGTTAGATAAAGATTAATTCAAATTTGATGTCCTTTAGTTGGGCGAACTAAATTTGAGTCAATCACTTGTCTCGTCCAATCTCATATCAGATCCAATAGGTAGAAATAAAACTAAAGAAGATTGCAATTTCATGTGAAGTCCTTTTCAAGAAAAGTATCCTAGTGATATCTTTTATATCAGTTGACAGATATTGTACTGGATTTTTGGTATGTATTTTTAACATGCATATTAAAATGCCTCAAACAAAATTTCATACTTTTTATATAAAAGGCTAAATAAGTTGATAATAATGACATTTCAACCATTGTAAACATATAAAAGGCAAAATAAGGTATTGACAAATTCATTTCAATCAGCATTGAAACTATATAATAGACTATTATAATAGACAGAAAAGCTATAGAACCATAAAACTATAACCTTTTGGATTTTTTACAGTTTCATATGCATATTAAAACCGTAAATCATAAAACAGCAAGAACTGATTAAACATATGAACTTTATGAGAGATAGACAATTTTGGAAACACCCATGAACTCTATAAGAGATAGACAAATTAACCAAAAAGTATATAAAAGAGATAGACAAAAGTTTAATAAGTGATCATCCAGAGATGATCTATGATGGGTGTGCTGAACTGAATAAACATACATTGGTCTCACAAAGATTAAAACCCAAAACCATAACATGTCAGCTTTTAAAACAAAAATTATTTTAAAACCATAACATATCAGCATTTAGAACCAAAACAATCACACGTGTGCCTCAGCATGATGCATCCGGCAGCTGGGAACGCCTGTGAAATACATGTCTAACATCCTAAAAAAAATTGTATAAGAAGGAGATACATAGAAACACGAAAACAATGCACCGTCTAGATCAGAAAAAATTTCACAGTAATGATGTAATTTTTACAAAATGGTAATACCTACAGTGTTTCATGGAGATACTGAACCCACATGAGGGGAAAAAATTACGAAAAGTTGGGTGGGGGAGGGCATTCCTCATGTTGTTGGCATCAAAAGAAAATTTCAGATCAGAAAAAAAACAGATCAGCGCCTCCTCCAATGCTCTCTAAAATGAAATCATGGTGGCTCAAAATGGTGGGAACCGGCACTCAAGATGCCATGCGGCGGCTCTATGATGAAGGTTTCCAGAGAGTATGTGGAGATGCAGCTCAGCTTTCTTAAGAAAAAAGGGTCCTGGAGCAGTGGCATACTTGGGGCAAGCAGCAGCAGTTCAGAAATCATACTTTGTTCTCCCGCTCATTAGAATTAGACACAGCATGTCAGGCAAGGTGGAAGATGAGTTGAAGAAATTCCAGGATTCTAACATGAGACGTTTCCTCGATCCCTTGAAATGAACAACCTAAATCAAATTGCAACAGTAGGAACAGGATTAATATTCTCACGTCATCATGCTACACAATGATTATCATCATCGTCATTAGAGCTTTATCCCATTATTTATGGTCCGCTATTTCATGTCAAGAGTAAGATTGAGGCAAACTTTTCCCAAGATATTGATTAGTGGGCTGTGAACTTTACAATTTTAACGTTTAGTTTCATTATGTTTTTCTTGTAGCAGTACTCCCTATTCCCTCCCTCTGTAGACGGCTAGATTGGGATCCTGACTTGCCTGTTGTAAGCATGTAGTGGTGATCTGCTTATTGGGAGTTTGCTTAGACCCTGGCCAGTTCAAAAGATTTGTTAGGAGTAGCTCTAGATATATCAAAGCCAGTAGTTTTGGATTGCATAATATGTCAATTCCCGACCAGTTCAAAAGATCTATCAGGAGTAAGATCTGGATCTATCTGGCTGATGAAGCCAGTAGCTTTTGGGCTGCATAATCCGTCAATCCCAAATCATTAGCTTCTACCGGAAATACGCATCAGAGTGGATACTGTTTCCTGTGGAAAAATTCTGGTTACAGCTGTTAAAGAGGATTCAAGCAATGGGAACTCCATTAGGACAGATCAGCCTGCCTCAAGCTCTTGGTCCCTTAATACAAAACACAAAGGATCAGGGGAGGCAGGGAGGGAGGATGGGAGAGAGAAGGGGGTGGTGGTGACTGGTGAGTTGTGACAGACTGACTGGTGAGAGACTTGGCATGTTTGCTTCTTCTGGTTCAAAAATGTCCCAAGAAATGTTCAGATAGCAAAGATTGGTTTTATGAACTTATATAGGATTTTTTGTCTCTTCTATATTTCTAATGCAATTTAACAACTGAAAGAAGATGAGGATTTCTCTGTGATGACAAAGGCTCCCTAAGGAAGTTGTTCAAGGAAGAAAGGTATAGAAAAAATAAAAGAACTCATGCACTATATAAAACTACATTAATCCTTTATCAGGAACTTTAATAAGACTCATTTTTTATCATCTTCAAATAAGCAAGATAAAAGAAATGTCTATCAGTATGCCATCTAGCACCTATAAATGGAATGAACATTTTGTTAAAAGAAATAAATTGGAAGTTATCTCTGTCAAATATATAGGAGCACATGCTTGATCCAATTGATTTATACAGTCTATTTTCAAAAACACAAACCCATAGGGAAATCTAGCAATATATAAAGTTGCATAGGTGGAATATATAAGTATAGTGCAAATAAAACTTGGGATTGGGTTGTCTCTGCTTACTGGAGGGGTGGGAGAACAAAGGAGAAGGCATAGGCATAGAAAAAGCAATGAACAAAGGAAAAAAAGAGGGGGGTGGAATTGTTGTGTTTTTGACAATGAACTAATTAGTGGATAGCATGATAGCCTTGTTAAGATTGGATAGCATGCCCCTCCCTTGATCCTATCTGGATTGGAACTGGCCAATCCCATGAACCATGAGTCCTGTATTACATCCAGATAGAAGTTGATAGGAAAGAAAAGGAGAAGTAAATGTTGGAGAAAAAGAAAAATAGGAGGTCAGCTGCAGACTTCAAGGACATGCTCTGGGGGGGGGGAGGCAACAAAAAACTACGAGATTGCATGGCAAAGTGAAAGATCCATACCTTTCCATATAATGGGATGGAGGTGGTTAAAGATTTTTCTCCACACCCTCAATCTCACAGTTCTAGGGAGTCTAGCCTCCTTCCCCCACTCTTCCTTGGACTATGCTGCTGTTGTTTTGAGATAAGAAGGAAAATCAACTCTTGGGAAGGATTTAAGGGAAGCAGAGGCAACCAAAAACCATAGGACTGAGGGACATAGGAAAAGATTTGTCTTCCCTTGGTGAAATAGAAGAAGTAGAAAACTTTCCTCTACACCCTCAATCTCATAGTTTTTGGGAGCCCAATCTCCTTCCCCCACTCTTCCCCCCACTACAATGTTGTAGTTGTTCTTGGACGGGGAGGAAAAGCAAGAGAAGAAAGAAAATAAAAATAAGGGATCTTCTTCAAATTTAATGGGTGGTATCTAGGGGAAGGAGAGAACAAAAACTATGAGATTGTGTGGCCTAAGGAAAGGTCTATGTCTTCCCATAGTGGAATGAAAGGATGAAAGTAGAAGACTCCTCTATACCCACAATCTCTGAGATGATGATGGCAGATAAAAGTCTAAACTGGTGGTATTTATAGAAGCCTGAAGTGGTGTGGTGATTACGAAGAAATCTTGAAAATATGAGAAACAATGTCACTTGTCTGCAGGCCCATGTTTCAAAGAAGGTGAACCTTTTCCAATTAAGTCTTTTAATCAATCTATGTTAGCCAAATGGCTACAGAAACTGGGTGAGGGCAGTGGTGTTGTTTGGGCTAGAATATTTCAAAGGAAGAGGTAAGCATGATTTCACACCCAACAATTGAAGAATGAGGATGCAGTGAGATCCTCTACAGTTTTCTCTGTAGGCATGAGAGACCATTAGCCATTTTAGGAGGGATGTTGGTGTTCTGATAAGCCACTGTCTGTAATGTATCATAATGTTTACATATTGGAAAAACAAAGGGCATGATAGTCAGGTTCATGTTTGCTGCATATTGATTTGGATGTTTAGTAATTTCATTAATCAGAAATTTTACAGAGGAAGAAGTGAGTGTATATAGGGAACTTCAGAAACTATTATGCAACAGGCTAATGCGGTATAGTTTTACACTAAATTACCATGTGATGGGGGGGCTAGTATGATGGCATAAGCTGGTTTGGTCAAGCTAAAGTTCCACTATGATAAATTTGTTCTTATGGGAAATAATAGTTGGGAGACTACCTGCTAGGAACCCAAAAAAAAAAAGAAACTACCTGCTAGGATCAAAAGCAATGATTTCTTTTGCAAGAATCAAAGTGTGTTAGCTGTGGCACTATGGAGGAAAATATTGATCACTTATTTTGCTCGTGCAGTATAGTTAGATTGGTTTGGCAAATCTTATTCAAATATATAAGAGGGAGGTTGGACACACGGCATGCAGGATTTATGCTCTGGTGAGGGCAGATCAAGCCAACTGACATTGTGGAGGAGGATTGGACTATTCTTCTAGCTGCATTCTTATGGGCCATTTGGAAGCATATAAATGGTAGAAGATTCAAATGGGAGTTCTCTCCAATTTTTTGCATCTTAAGCAGAGCTTTTCTTAGGCCCAATAGTGGAAGGCTATAAGGGGGAATTCTCAATTGTTGTGCACTTGTTTCCATAGGGCCTTATCCTGGAAGAGATTCATTGCATAATCAGGCCACTTGAGTTTCTCATAATAGTGGTCTCTCTTGTTTTCCATTTTTATCCCCTTTTACTCTTCTTTCTTCCCAGTTACTTTCATTGGGAACTTTCCATTTGTAGTCCATGAATTGTTACCTTCTGGTTACTTTTAAAAGAAAAAAGGTGTTCTAATGTGTTTATCAATAATCCAGAAAGTATGTGCATGGTGATGCGGGAGAAAAGTTGGGCCACTCTGTGTGCATGGGCCCATTTGGTGTTCGGACATATTATTGTTTTTGAACCAGAGGTTTATCTTTATCTGTATCTAGGACAGGCATGAATGCAAAAATGGATATCCAGTTGAATTATGATATTTTTTAATGCAAAAAAAATTTAAGGTTCTGTTCGGTTCTGTAGGTTTGTCTATATGTAAAGCATGGTGTGTATAAAATGCAAATGGTGACATGCACATCAAAACTATATTTACCTATAGACAAACTATATTGCTATGTTCTTCCTGGGCAACTACCAAAAATAAGTAGTCAGGGAAGACTAAATTTTTAGATATACTAAAAATAAAAATAAATAAACAAAATAATTAGAACATTGAGAATATTTCATTGGAAGCCCTCGGTAATATAATAAAAGTTCAAAATCTGTGCTTGAAAATCAAATGCAACAACATCAAATGTTAGAAAATTAGAAATTCCAGAAATATTTAGAAATTCTAGAAACACTCAAAACATAGAAATTTCAGAAATATCAAACCCATGAATAATGTGATTAATCTCATGAAAAATGGAGAGGAAGACTTTATGTAACAGGAGAATATAATAACACATTTTTTGACATCATTATTTAATCATCAATGCTACCGCTACCCTATTTTTTTTTCTTTTTTGTGTGTGTGTGTAACTGCAATGTGCTAATGTCAAGAACCAAAATGGTAAAAGGCATAAGACTATGTATTTCCGACATCAAAAGGATTTCATATCATTTTAAGCAAACTATACACAAATCCACCATTAGAAATGGAATTCTATCATGTTACAGTCAAAGCCACATATGTATAGGTACAACAGATGCAAACAGTGGTGAAAAAATGGCTCTTGCAACAGACCTTCTGTGCACATTGCATGTGTATTTTTCACTAATTGCAATGGACTCAACCTTCCCTGTGTATTTTCTCTGCTAGTTTTACAAACATTAAAGCACATGAAAGTTTCATGGTAACATAACTGAAAGAGACATAATCAAAGGGACAGTTCTAGATCTAGTATATATGTTTAACATATGTGTTTTTAAAAAGTCTCAAACTTGGTATATATGTTTAACATATGTGTTTTTTTTCTACAGTTTCATATGTGTTTTAAAACCATAAAGCATAAAACTAATGTTTTTAGGAACATAAGCATAAATGAAAACAGGAGTTTGAAGACTGGAAACAGGAGTTTGCACAATCATCACTACCATTTAGATTTTTTATTAAGCTCAATGTATTGCAAATTTGCAATTGTTGCAAAAATCCTATGGCATTCCTGTCCATTAGCAAAAAAAAAATGTCTAAGATCTTTATTGTGAAAGACATGCCTGAAAAAAAAAACTTAATTGTGAAAGACAGATACATATCAAGCAAAATTTCACACACCCTCAAAAGATCTTTATCTTCTGTAAGTACAAAGAAAATCATACACACCCTCAAAAACAGAAAAAGAAAGATAGATTAAAACCATCAGGTGGACTTGGCTTCAGAAATCTCCATCCTTCTAATAAGGATGCACTAATGAAGTTAGGTAGGAGGTTTCAGCCTTATTAAAAATTTAAAAGTATTGTTCAGAACTCAAAAACATGAAAAGAAAGATACATAGATTGCCATTAAAAACTTCCAAAGCTTTCTAAACTCATTCCCCCAGAATTCAGTTTTTTGATGGAAAAGATTAAAAGGGGCCCTTACTATGAATGCTAAAATATCTGGAATTATTGGGAAAGATTGATGAGAACTGAGCACAACCACGAAGAACTTGGAAACAATAAGGTATAATTGCAGACACTATAAAACCATTCTTTATAATTGAATTTTTATAAACCCTAAAGCCAGCTCAAAATATGAAAACACTTATTGTTCATACACTATAAGACCACATGCCTGAAAGAAAAAAAAATGTTTAAACTGGGAAATGGGAACCTACTCACAGTAATGCGTTCCGCTTACAGTATGCTGACTCGATAATGGAATAGAACTGTTGTTGTACCAATTTTTGTCCAAAAAAAGAGAAGAATAAAAGAAGACAAAAGAAAAAAAAAATAAGAATAAACAAAAAAGTTGGAAAAACCACACCTCTGTGGGCTTGTCTTGGCCTTCCCCGCCGCTGCTAGCCAAAGGAGAGGAGGAGGAAGAAGACATCCACTGCCCCCGGTCCCCTGTTCGGAGTGCAGAAGAGGAGGAAGAAGGCCTCTGGGCCCCCTTGGCCACCGCCGCCTGGCCTGCCCACTGCTGCTCCCCCTGGCCCGCATCACCGCTGCCGCTGGGCCTCCCCTTCGCCGCTGCCGCTGCTACTAATAGGAGGAGAGAGGAGGGGGCCCGCCGCCCCTTTCCCTGTCCCAGTCGTAGAAGGAAAGGATAGAAGGCCGCCGCCCCCCTTCTTCCCAGCCCTGATCGGAGGAGGGAGATGGCGGCCTCCACCTCTCTCCCGTCCCTGCCTCTCCAGTGCGAAACAGGTCGGGGCCAATTTTGGAAATCAACGGTCAAAAGGGAAAGAAATAAAATAGACAGGGGGAAATCCGCAAAAAGGCCGAATCAAATGACCAGGAAAGGTCTGTAAATGACCGGGACGACATTTATGGCAAGTACGTTGCAAATGACCGGCACGTTGCAAATGACCGGGACGGGACTCCAAATGACCGGGACGGTGTCTTCTCCACCCCCTATAAAAGTACATGGGGCGCCCCAGGCAAAGGAGGAATTTCTGAAGTTTGAACACAGAGCAAGGTTCTGAGACTGCAAGGCGGTCTGGAGAAAGGGTCTACAAGGCATAAAGAATATTGGGCAAGGCACAATTGGAATTTTCTCAAACATTAAAGGTCTATTGGGCTTCCTTATTGGGCCTCAAATTTCTTATTGGGCCTCAAATTCCCTTTTATTGGGCCAGATTTCTTATTGAGCCTGGGACTGCTTATTGGGCCATTCTTGTATTTTCATACAGTTAATTGAGACGTTTTGTGCTTATTGAACCAGCATTTGATAAATTCTCATGTGTGAAATTTAATGGGCCTATTGAGCTATTTTTTAATCATTTAATCATACGTTATACGAATTATTTTACGTAGTGTCACGTTTATTTAAAACACTGCACTACTTAATTTCTTAACCAAAATCAACCAAGTTTTCGACAAGCGTTAACGAAATATTTTTCAAACATTATTATTTAATTTCAATAACATAAAATCAACAAACAAGTTATGTTTCACATCAATTTTAATCCACCTTAAGTTAAACATCTTTTAAATCAAGTAAATAAATGAAAATGTTAATTTAATTCACATAATCATATGTAAATAAATAAAACGAAAATAGATAAATAAATGAAATTAATAATCCTAAAATACCAAAAAAAAATAAGAAAATGCATTTAAAAATCAATAAAAATGAAATAAATATCAAAAAATTCCAAAAAAAAATAGCTTCATGTCTGCAACTGTATTTCCCTTCATGCACAATTCATTTCATGCAAATGTGAGTTATGTTCTTTTTTTAAGGGTTTGTCTGATGGTTAATCAAGGGTGTTCAGCCCTTTGCGCTGATATAATTAACACTAACTGCAGTTAGTGGGGGAGGTCAAATGAACTAAATAAGACTATGTCCTTGTAAATAAATAAATTCCAAATAAATCAAATCCAAACATAAATTTAAAATTTTTAAAAGTGTTAAAAATAATTCTCACAACTGTATAAGCTCCAAAGCACCTGCATGGAAGAAAGATAATAGATCGATTTGAGAAAGACAGAAAAACATGAAACTAAATTTACGAAAAAAAATAAGCTCAGTTGCTCATATATTCTAAGACCACATACCTGAAAGAAAAAAAAATGCTTAAACTGGGAAACGGGGACCTACTCACAGTAATACGTTCCGCTTACAGTATGCTGACTCGATAATCGAATAGAACTATATAAGCTCCAGAGCACCTGCCTGGAAGAAAGATAATAAATCGATTTGAGAAAGACAGAAAAACATGAAGCTAAATTTAGGGAAAAAATTAGCAAATTTTTTTTATCTTCTTCATGCCAATGAAAACATTATAATCACAAAATTAAACGTGTGAGAATAAAAGTAAAAGGGAGTTAGTTTGAACACAATATGAACACCAAACGGGGTCAAATAAATGTCTTCGGAATGGTGGTGGGGCGAGTTCGGCGGCCATGTGGTGGTCGTCTGTGGAAGTGACGACGACTGGCGGAGGGTGGAGTGCAAGTATGGGCGATACCCGCCAAACAGAAGGTCTGATGCTGGCCGGACTAAAAGAATGGAGGACACAGCGGCGATGTTGGCCGATGCTGGCCAGACAGAAGGTTCGAGAGGGAGTAAGAAAAATACCTGGCACGTCGTCGGACTCGAGCAGGTGGAAACGGAGATGGAGATCGGGCTTCGCCTCGTAAGGAAGCAGAAGCTTCCTCCCGTGCAGAGAACAATGACTCTCCTCCCGTACTTCGCCTCCTCAACCTTCTGGACGCCGGAGAAGCTCCTCCTACTTCAGGAAGCAGCACCGCCTTTTGCTCGCCAGTGATGTCGTAGCTTCCCCTCCTCAGCCTTCTGGACGCCAGAGAACCTTCTCCTGCTCCACGAAGAAGCTCCTCCTTCTGCCAGCCGACGACGTCGTAGCTCCTTCGTTCCTCCCACTTCAAGGTAAATCTATTCTTTCCTAAATCTTTTCTTTCCTCCCTATGTCTCTTATTCTCTGGAGATTTCCCCCATTTTCTCTGCATGTCCTCCCCGTGCTTTCATCCGGCATCCGCAGTATAGCCACAGTCCCCACCCTCCACCAGCAGTTCTATCCTCATTCTGCATCGAGAAAGTTCAAATGAGAACCTGATCATTTAGTTCAGATTTCATAAGAATCTTTCAGATTTATTTACAAAGGATGATTGGATGATCAACCACAGGGATCCATTTGTTCAGTAGTTGATAACAAAAAAAAATGTGCTTCTAAAAAAAAGTGAACAAAAGACAGGTCAGGTTAAGAAAGTATGCCCAATTTTTCAAAGTCAACCAATGGGTATCTAGCTCTTTCTGATGAGTGGGATCCACAAGGTATCTGAGAAAAAACATAAAAGTTGATTGAGAATATAAAAAACAAACCTTGGGTCTTTCCAAACACTGTGGAAGTGAAAATTTGGGATCACCAAGGTAGCATTTAAATAGCCAGCAACTGCAACAGTATTGCATGTCTACAAAACACACAAGGGAAGATGATTACTTCACTATCTCATTTTCAGTTGCCAATGGATGCAAATAATTAAAACAGAACAAAAAAGGGGGGTGGGGGGAACCCTGCCCGCTATTAACTTTGCAATGTTTGACCTCAAATTGGTCAATGTTGCAGTTAGAAGGAACTGAATAACACATTCTGCAACCATGGGGATCTTTATCTCTCACATTCTTAAAGGTGTATTTATATACAAGTCCATCATCTTCCCAAACTTCTGATGCGAACAAACGAAAGATTATCCCACCCCTCTAGAAATCTAAATTCATCCAATATATATCTGTCATCTACTATTGTAATAAACCTCAGTTTTAGAAGTACACATGGCAGCACAAGAATCTATCTAAATCCCGCCAAAACTGAGGTATACAACTTCTCCTCTAAATCCCGCCAATAAGTATTATATTGTAGAGGAACCTAGCTATTCCAGACTGGAGATTATCTCCATTTTTTCCCAAAGGTTTTAGAACCATCATCGCTTCTATACTAGGCATGTCTTATTCTTTTCTAAAATTTTCCAATGGGCTTCACACCGTATCAGGATCGGAAAGACCATTACTGGACTAGTTCAGTCCAATTTGGAATGATGCAATTGAGCGTTACATGACCATGAAACTTAAAATACCTGGCCACTAAGAAAAACACTGCACCTCTGCCACAATCACATGCTCGGCGTTAATTAACACAGAAAGTGCAAGATATTAAAAACATACTTTTAATGTCCTTTTCTTATAGAGTGCGTGCTAGCCATATTTACCAAGTTCTGGGGAAAAAAAAGTCCTTAACATTCTTTGATTTGGATCTGGACACGAGGAAACATAATTAGTTTAAGCATGAAGTTGGAGCAATGAGATAAATATAATTAGTTTAAGCATTTCATTTATATTTTCTTTCGTTTTTGAATGCTAATCAGTCATGCAACATCCATTAAAGAGATGCAAATCCTTAGAGGCAAGAAAATCCACTTAAATTCCCATGAAACTGGACCTTGAGGAGACTTATTAAAGTAACAATTCAATTTTCTTGCGACATGGGACTATGTTTTTAAAGTTCTTAAGGTTTTAGAATTTTTCTCACTGAGTCCAAAAATTTTTCCTTTATTGAAATGTTGCTTCATATAATCTATCTTCCTCAATTCAGACTTTTGATTTCCTTTTCAGGCAGGTGGTTTGGAGCTTATAGGGTTCTCATCCATTCTTCAGCCAGAAAATTGTAAGTAGGCATATACATGTTTTCTGTCAGTGTAATGTTAACATTTAATTAAGTCTGAGAATAAAGATGGTACAACTTTATTTTTTGTCCCTTAGTGCATGACATTTCTTGGGGGAGTATTTCTGAATTTTGTGTATCAAGTAGGACTTCTAATAGTTTTTAATAAAGTGAAGGTTTGGAGCAAAAATTAGACAATTGTGCCTGGATAAGTTTTTTCACTGGCGCCAACCACCTTTGCAGCCTCTTTTGAAATGAAAATTAATAGGAAAAGGGAACATTAGAGCCACCACAAGTTTAACCCAAAAAGAACCTTCAAAGTTTTTTAATATGCATGTTAAACATTTTTGTCACTTCTTCACTGCCTCAACTTCTCCCCTTATTTCCCCCTTCTATACCCCGTCTATACATCTTCTACTATTTCTATTTCAACTGCTGTTCTTAACCATCTTGCTTTAACAAGACATTTATGTCCTCAAATTTTTTTGAAGAAACGCCTTTTCCTTTTCTTCAAACAAAGTTCAAAGTTTTATGAATTTGACACACTCTCTGTGCACTTAAATAGTGCTTCATGATTAAGTACATCTAGAGGTAGTTAGCTGATATATATTCCATTTTTTTTCATTGTCTCAAACACTCTCTAATAACTAAAACAAGGGCTGTGGAAGAAAGGTTCAAGTCATTTATGTTAGTACTGAGAAGCAGAGAGAAGGGATTTAACAACATTATGTTGTGCTGGAAGTTTTCTATTGATTGCTTAGGTAAGGTGGTTGATACATTCTGTTGGAGTCAAAATTGTACTGACAATCTGTATCCATAGATAAATGATAAACCAGCCAAAAAAAAAGAAAGTTGGAAGGCTTGATATAGGAAGCCCCAGAACCAGATCTGAAAGCCACACATTACATTCATAACACTGTGTAAGTTTTCTCACCAAGTTTCGATCGGTTTAAACTGGAACAACTTAAACCAGAATTCTTCAGAAGTGAAAGCCACATCACAAGCATATTAGCAAGCAAACTTTAATCTAGAACATGAGCACAAGCTGAATCAACAGGAGCAACCCAATAAATCTCTAAGCAATGGCTTCCTGAAGCACCTAGAAGAAGCACGCCCAACATTACCCACATTTCAATAGGCAGACAGCCTAGGACACAGGAAACAAAGTCAAAAGCACAGAGAAGAAAAACATACATACCATGATTAAAACTACATGACCAAGAAACTCTCATAACATTAATTGATTCAATATATCGATCATTATTATACGATCGTTGGTAATTAATGAATAACTTATTTAAGTGTCCAAGGAGCTAAATGAATGTTAGTTAATACCCAGAAGAATGACAGAAGAACAGGAAACAAGGTCACAGCACAAGACAACATATCAGATATTCTTTTGAAACAAATGCCTTGGCAGCACTGTTGGGTGTCAAATGTTAGCTAATTGGATGCTAACGCAGTAGATGTAACCGGCCTTCTGAGGATTCAAAACATGACCTTTTTAGATTGGTTATATACTGCAATTCCTGGAGACTGCCTTCAACTAACACCTGCTTCTAATTGTTTTCAAGAAGAAAAGTGCTTATTTTTTGAATTTTTGAGGTGGTTTTTGATAATATGTAGGACCACCATTTTGTTTTATGATTTTTTTAAAACCATATGTGTTAGTTAATGCATTGTAGTTTGTAGTTATTTTGCATCAACAAAATAGTTGGGATAACTGTTGCTTCAGAATTTTGCATGTGCAGTTTCTTTACAATTTTGAACTGAATCATGATGACATTTTCCCTTAAAATGGATGCAGTACAAAACATCCTCTTGCAGACCATTTCTTATAATGTTTTGTCTCCATATTTTCACCAGTTTGCCTTATCTATTTTTGTTATTCACATTCCTAATTCTATCTCTGAAGCACTATCTAAACCTGAATGGAAGGTTGCTTTGGATGAGATAAAACTGAATTTGTATATAAAAGGCCGTTAAGATCAATTGTAGTAGTTAAAAGAGTTTGGAAGTGTGCATTTTGAAGTAGATGTCCAACTAATTCAATGTGTTGGGAGCTAGGTGATGAGGATTGGTTTTGTGGCTAGATTTAATTATAATGAGATTTTTTTAGGTTTGATATTATAATTGTCTAATAAGCTCACAAACCTATTGTGAGAATTATTTTTTTAACATTTTAAAATTTTTAAGTTTATCTTTGGATTTGATTTATTTGGCCTTTTATTTATTTACATGGACATGGTCTTGTTTAGTTCATTGACCTCCCTCACTAACCGCGGTTAGTGTTAATTATATCAGCGCAAAGGGCTGAACACCCTTGATTAACCATCAGACAAACTCTTAGAAAAAAAGAACATAACTCACATTTGCATGAAATGAATTGTGCGTGAAGAGAAACACAGTTGCAGACATGCAATCTATTTTTTTGGATTTTTTTGATATTTATTTCATTTTTATTGATTTTATTAATATTTTTTTTCATTATTTGATATTTTAGAATTATTGATTTCATTTATTTAAGTATTTTCGTTATTTATTTATTTACATTATGATTATGTGAATTAAATTAACATTTTCATTTATTTATTTGAAAAGGTGTTTAACTTAAGGTGGATTAAAATTGATGTGAAACATAACTTGTTTGTTGATTTTATGTTGAAAATTAATAATAATGTTTGGAAAATATTCGTTAACGTTTGTCGAAAACTTGGTTGATTTTGGTTAAGAAACTAAGTAGTGCAGTGTTTAAAATAAACGTGACACTACGAATAATTATCCATATAATGCGTAATTAAATGAATAAATTAGCCCAATAGGCCCATTAAATATCATGAACATGATGGTCATTCATTAAGTCATGTCATACAAGTCCGGCCCAATAAACAATTCAGGCCCAGTAAGAAATTTAGGCCCAATAAAAAATTTAGGCCCAATAAGAAAGTCCAATGGACCTTGCTTAAGACTTGAGAAAATTAAATCGCGCCTTGCACGATATTCTTTAGGGCTGCCTTGCAGACCCTTTTTCCAGACCGCCTTGCAGTCTTCCTCAGAGCCTTGCTCTGGGTTTCAGAACTTCAAAAATCCACACCCCTTCAAGCTTGGCCGCCCCCCTCCTTTTATAGGGAGTGGGGAAGACCCCTGTCCCGGCCATAAAACACCGTCCCGGCCATAAACCTCGCATTGCCAAAAATGTCGTCCCGGCCATTTGCATCGTCCCGGCCAATTAGCATTTTTACATATCCCCCTGATTCTTATTTCTTTTCTTTCCTTCAATTTTGTTTTTCTTATGTTTATACCCCTCCTCCCTGGGAGAGGCACGGCTGGACTTGTCGTTTCTTCTCTGCTCCTTTCCCTGTTTGGCCTTCGCGCCGAGAAGAACCGGAACAAAGAAGCGGCGGCGGCGACTCCTGCCGGGGTTGCAGCGGCGGCGACTGGTCACCAGGGGAGGAAGCGGAGGCAGACACCGACGGCCCTGCTGGAGAGCGCGGCGACGACGGCCGGGGAAGCCAGGGGAGGCGACACCGACGAGTCTCGCTGGAGGCCGCGGCGGCTGCGGAAGCGGACACCGGCGGCAGTGGAGGCGGGCGCCGGCGGCGCCTGGGGAAGCCGAGGGGGTTCCCTGTCGCGGCGTGCCTGGGGGAACAGCCCTTTGCAGGGGGGACTCGAACGAAGGTGGCTCCCCACCCCCCCCCCCCCCCCCCCACTTGCGGTGGTGACAGGAGCAACAGGGGAGTCCCAAGAGGGCCCCCGGAAGGTACCCCCTCCCCTTTACTGCTCTCCTTCTTCTTCTTATCCCCTTCCCGATGTGGAGAATGCACCGGAAGGGAACCTCTTGTCGTTTCTCATATTTTTTAATTTCCCGAAACAGGGTGCCATGGTATTTTCTGATGTTCATCATATTTTTTTTTTTTAAATCTATCAACCCCCTCACAGAGATCATCACTTTGGCCTAAAGCGTATACCCTGCCGGCCTGCCATCTAGTGTGAGGTTTTGGATCTGATCCTCGGTGTGTACTATTATTTTGGGTTCAACACCTATCCACTAAGAGATATAAAATATAAAACAAATAGAATGCAATGTTCCATCTGATCTAAACCTCCCGTAGTCCATCGCCACTGCAACCAACCACTTTGCTTAATTAGTAGTCAATCCCAAGTTATTTCCCATGGATTCATGTTAGTATGTTATTTTTTATTCTATGGAGATGTATGTTTTAGATCTTAGCATGCTGATGACCATCTCTCTCTCTCTCTCTCTCTCTCCTCCTCTCTCTCTCTTTTGGCTTATCTGAATATGATAAAAAGTGAATATGCTGATGAATATATTTTTTAATACTGTCAATGATTTTAATTTTGTATGTTTTTTCTTCTTTGTATGTATCTTTGTTTTTTCTTTTTTGAGGGTGTGCATGAGTGACTTTGTAGCTGTCACCTTTAGAAGATATAGATATAAAGATGGATCTAATTATGTGCATTGAATCTATATACAATAAAGAAAGAACAGATGTGCGATGCATTCTAAAGAGAAGATTATAAAATATCTTTGATGCAACTATTTTACATGTTCTAAATGCAACTCCCTTAATTAAGGTTCTTAAGGTTTTAGAGATTTTCTTACCGAGTCCAAAAAAAATTCCTTGATTGAAATAATGCTTCAAATGAATCTGTCTTTCTCAATCCAGCCATTTTTTTTCTTTGAGGCAGGTGTGGTTGAACCACTCCTATATTTTACCCTTTTTATTTTGGTGATAATAAAATTATGTTTAATTAATTATTATTAAAATATTTAATATCATGTTTTTTCTTATAAATATAAATTTACATGATTAATTGAATATTAATATATTTAATACCATGATTTTTCTAATAATAAATTAAATATCATGATTTTCTAATAATATAATTTTATGACATTATTCTGTAATGATTTGCACTAAACAGATAAATGGATTCCATTCAATATATATATGGATTTCAGTTCAAAGTGCCACATCGATTTGGTCTCATAACGATTTGATAAGTGACTCTCATAAGGATTCCTTTGTACCCACACAGATTACCACACAGATTACCACACAGATTACCACACAGATTATCCACACATTACCACACAGATTACCACACAGATTACCACACAGATTACCACACAGATTATCACACAGATTACCACACAT
This sequence comes from Colocasia esculenta, assembly GCA_014218235.1. Lineage (NCBI taxonomy): Eukaryota > Viridiplantae > Streptophyta > Magnoliopsida > Alismatales > Araceae > Colocasia > Colocasia esculenta. The sequence goes on from CM024766.1 coordinate 103,414,420, forward strand.
ACTCCTTTGTAACTCATAAGATTCTTTGTAACTCACAGACTCCTTTGTAACTCTAAGGATTCCTTTGTACTCACACAGACTCCTTTGTAACTCATAACGATTCCTTTGTAACTCACACAGACTTCTCATAACGATTCCTTGTAACCCCACAGACTTCTCATAACGATTCCTTTGTAACCCACACAGACTCTCATAACGATTCCTTTGTAACCCACACAGACTCTCATAAGGATTCCTTTGTAACTCTCATAAGGATTCCTTTGTAACTCTCACATGGATTCCTTTGTAACTCTCCATGGATTCCTTTGTAACTCTCACATGGATTCCTTTGTAACTCTCACATGGATTCCTTTGTAACTCTCATAAGGATTCCTTTGTAACTCTCACATGGATTCCTTTGTAACCTCATAAGGATTCATTTGTAACTCTCATATGGATTCCTTTGTAACTCTCACATGGATTCCTTTGTATCTCTCATAAGGATTTGCTCTCACATCGATTCCTTTGTAAAATATGGATTTCACTTAAACATAGATTTATTTTATATTTCAAAATATTTTTTGGCATCTAGTGAAAAAGTCAAATATTCTTGATTTGCGTAATCCTCTATCTTTCTGACAGGAGATCTTTTTGCTTATCTCTCTAAATCTTTTCTTTCCTGCCAACAAAAAGGGGATTACTTACCACTTTCTGGGTGGCATCAGGAAACATAAAGGTATGAGCCTTTTTGACAGAAACACTCTTTTATCTAAACACTTTTTTCTATGCTTGCAGACCTCGTAGACCACAAATTATCAGAAGAAAGAGAAGATGAGCAACGGCTAGAACTCCAACGGATTTATTCAAATTGCTCATATAAGATGAAGCAAGGCTGAAGAAGTATGAGCTTTCCTGAAGATTTTTCAAGAGTGTACATCCGGGAAGAACCTCAACTCCACATACACTCAAGGAAAAGAGAGAAAGAGCCTGAGCCCAAGAAGAAGTGTTCAAGCATCTGAAGCACTGAAGCATTCAAGCTCCTTCTCCTCTCTTCTCTCTCTCTCTGTGTGCATCTTGTAATCTGGGGGAGAGAGTCTTTTGCTGAGAGTTCTTTTGGTTTTTTTATTTGTTCCAACTCTCAGCTTTGTTCTTTCTTTTCTAAGAAAGATCCTTGTCCGGCTGTAGGACTGTATACAGTTGTAACCTAGCTAGGGGTTAGTGTCTAGCAGAACGCACTGGGGTTTGTACCAGGAGGTTGGCTTCTTTACCTGTAAGAGAAGTGGCTGCTTCTTGCCCGGAAAGAGAAGAAGACCAGCTGGGTGCTGGGTGTTGTAGTGTCCTTAAGGGGGACTGTACCCTTGGTTAGTGAAATCCCAAGAAGTTGCTTGGGACTGGACGTAGGACTTCCATGTGGGAAGGGCCGAACCAGGATAAATTTCTTGTGTTATTTGTGTGATTGTTTTTTGCTTCCGCACTGCTACTCTTTATCACACTAAACTAACCAAACCTTCAAGTGTTAATTTATGTGTTTAAGATTCTATTTCAGATTTCAGAAAACCTATTCACCCCCCCTCTAGGTTAGCTTGCTGCCGTACCAAAAGGGCCAACAAGTGGTATCAGAGCGGGTCTCTGATCATTCAAAGAAGATCCAACGATCTTAGAGCAAAGATCTATGGCAGCTCAAGGATATGCTGAAGGTCAATCAGTCACCAGACCTCCATTCTTTGACGGAGAAGATTATCAATACTGGAAAATGAGAATGGAATGCTTCATTCGAGGCACAGACTTTGATCTGTGGCAGGTAATTGAGGTAGTGATTTTGTTATTGTTCCTATTGAAGGCACTACTGCCATTACACCTGCTGATAAAAGTAAATTATCTTTAACCTTTAAAGCTAAGAACTACTTATGTTGTGCCTTATCCAAAAGAGAATTTAGTAGAGTGTCTGCATGCAAATCTGCTAAAGAAATTTGGGATAAACTGCAGATAACTTATGAAGGAACGGATAAAGTGAAACAAACTAGAATAGATATTCTTGTTTCACAATATGAACAATTTAAAATGCTTCCAAGCAAAAACATTACTACTATGTATAATAGATTTTCAAGCATAGTAGTAGGCTTAAATTCTCTTGGTAAAACTCTTTCCAATGAAGAAACCGTTAGAAAATACTTAGGTCCTTAACTATTTCATGGACACCTAAAGTAACTGCTATTGAAGAGGCCCATGATTTAACCAAATTGTCAATTGATAACTTAATAGGTTCTCTCATGGCACATGAAATAAATATGGAGCGATTGTCTGAAAGCTCATCTAAGAAGAAATGTACTAATGCTCTAAGGTTGTAGCTGCTCCTTCCACTTCTTCTTCTAGCTCCAAAAATGCAGATTCTGAAGATAGTGACGTAGATGAAGTTCTGTCCAAGCTTCAGAAAATTTTCAAGAAGAAGAAAAATGGATCAAGAAGGATTCAAAAGAAAGAGAGAAAAGAAAAGAACCAGTCTGCTATGAATGCAGAAAACCTGGACATCTAAGACCGGATTGTCCAAGACTCAAGAAGACTGGTCAAACTGAGAAACTAAGAAGCAGCACAAGAAATTTAAAAGAAGAGCCATGGCAGCTGCTTGGGAAAATGAAGAGAGACCACATGCTCAGAATCATCATGCTCAGAATCAGAGAAAGAGCAGGTAAATCTAGCCCTCATGGTAGGACTAGATGAGGTACATCCTAACTTATCTTTTGATTCTTGCACATATTCAGGATCAGAATCTGAAGACTTAGAAGAAGTATTTAATGAACTATATGAAAAACATAAAAATGTTGTAAAAGAATTAAAGAATCTGAAAAACAACACTATTTGCTTAGAAAACACCAATTCTGATTAAATCCGAATTGGAGCAACTAGAAAAACAATAAAGGATAGTAAAGATAACATTTATCTTTTGAATGAATATTAAAAAATAAGGAGAATGAAAAATTAGAGTTAGAAGAAAAATTAAAAACTCTAACTAAAGAAAATCTGTATTTAAAAGAATCAGTTGGAAAATTAACTAAAGGAAAAACATCTTTCCCTATGCTTAAACGGATCAAAATCTGGAAATAACAAACAAGGGCTTGGTTATACACCTCCAGAAAAAGGAAAACAAGTAATAAACTCAGGAAAATATCCTTTACCAAAATTTGTAAAAGAAACCAAAATGCCTCAGAAAAAGGAACCTGAAACAACCAAGCTTTATCAAAAGAAAAAGGTTTCTAAAAATTATGTTCAAATCATGCATCACAAATAAGAACTGCAAAACAAATTATATTCATTGCTGCTCTCATTGCAATAAACTAGGACACACTGTGAACACCTGCACAACTAAGCACTAGTTGGATTCCTAAAGGTTATTTTCATGCATCTAACCATCAAGGACCAAAAAGATTTGGGTACCTACTTCTGAGTAGTTTATTTGCAGGATGGCCTTGGAGCATCAGGAACAAAGGATGCTCAAGGAACTGGTGACTGCCAGCTCTTCATCCATCTCATATCTGAAGAGGGAGTAGTCATTAATTTATTTTAAAATTTAATATTACTAACAATTATTTACAAGTTTCATTCAGGTAGAATCTCTCATTCAGGGGGAGCACAGATTAAGGGGAAGTTATTCATTTATGTCAATCATTGTTGAACCCCTCAATGGTAAGAATTTCTTTCACAAAGGGGAGAGAATGCAATGGTAAGAACCTTCCTTTTTGGTTGTGACAAAAAGGGGGAGAGTATGCATGGTATGCATTATCTTTGAATTTTCTGTATTTTCTATGCTTTACGTATTTTTGTGCGAAAATTCTCATAAATTTTGTCATCACCAAAAAAGGGGGAGATTGTTGAACCACTCCTATATTTTACCCTTTTATTTTGGTGATAATAAAATTTATGTTTAATTAATTATTATTAAAAATATTTAATATCATATTTTTCTTAATAAATATAAATTTACATGATTAATTGAATATTAAAATATTTAATACCATGATTTTCTAATAATAAATTAAATATCATGATTTTCTAATAAATATAATTTTATGACATTATTCTGTAATGATTTGCACTAACAGATAAATGGATTCCATTCAATATATATATGGATTTCAGTTCAAAGTGCCACATCGATTTGGTCTCATAACGATTTGATAAGTGACTCTCATAAGGATTCCTTTGTACCCACACAGATAACACACACAGATTACACACAGATTACACACATTTACCACACAGATTACCACACAGATTATCCACAGATTACCACAAGATTACCACACAGATTACCACACAGATTATCACACAGATTACCACACAGACTCCTTTGTAACTCATAAGGATTCCTTGTAACTCACACAGACCTTTGTAACTCATAAGGATTCCTTTGTACTCCACAGACTCCTTTGTAACTCATAACGATTCCTTTGTAACTTACAGACTTCTCATAACGATTCCTTTGTAACCACACAGACTTCTCATAACGATTCCTTTGTAACCACACAGACTTCTCATAACGATTCCTTTGTAACCCACACAGACTCTCATAAGGACCTTGTAACTCTCATAGGATTCCTTTGTAACTCTCATGGATTCCTTGTAACTCTCACATGGATTCCTTTGTAACTCTCATAAGGATTCCTTTGTAACTCTCACATGGATTCCTTTGTAACTCTCACATGGATTCCTTTGTAACTCTTAAGGATTCCTGTAACTCTCACAGGATTCCTTTGTAACTCTCACATGGATTCCTTTGTAACTCTCATAAGGATTCCTTTGTAACTCTACATGGATTCCTTTGTAACTTAAGGATTCCTTTGTAACTCTCATATGGATTCCTTTGTAACTCTCACATAGATTCCTTTGTATCTCTCATAAGGATTTGCTCTCACATCGATTCCTTGTAAAATATGGATTTCACTTAAACATAGATTATTTTATATTTAAAATATTTTTTGGCATCTAGTGAAAAAGTCAAATATTCTTGATTTGCGTAATCCTCTATCTTTCTGACAGGAGATCTTTTTGCTTATCTCTCTAAATCTTTTCTTTCCTGCCAACAAAAAGGGGATTACTTACCACTTCTGGGTGGCATCAGGAAACATAAAGGTATGAGCCTTTTTGACAGAAACACTCTTTTATCTAAACACTTTTTCTATGCTTGCAGACCTCGTAGACCACAAATTATCAGAAGAAAAGAGAAGATGAGCAACGGCTAGAACCAACGGATTTATTCAAATTGCTCATATAAAAGATGAAGCAAGGCTGAAGAAGAAGTATGAGCTTTCCTGAAGATTTTTCAAGAGTGTACATCCGGAAGAACCTCAACTCCACATACACTCAAAGGAAAAGAGAGAAAGAGCCTGAGCCCAAGAAGAAGTGTTCAAGCATCTGAAGCACTGAAGCATTCAAGCTCCTTCTCCTCTCTTCTCTCTCTCTCTGGTGCATCTTGTAATCTGGGGGAGAGAGTCTTTTGCTGAGAGTTCTTTTGGTTGGTTTTTATTTGTTCCAACTCTCAGCTTTGTTCTTTCTTTTCTAAGAAAGATCCTTGTCCGGCTGTAGGACTGTATACAGTTGTTAACCTAGCTAGGAGTTAGTGTCTAGCAGAACCGCACTGGGGTTTGTACCAGGAGGTTGGCTTCTTTACCTGTAAGAGAAGTGGCTGCCTTCTTGCCCGGGAAAGAGAAGAAGACCAGCTGGGGTGCTGGGTGTTGTAGTGTCCTTAAGGGGGACTGTACCCTTGGTTAGTGAAATCCAAGAAGTTGCTTGGGGACTGGACGTAGGACTTCCATGTGGGAAGGGCCGAACCAGGATAATTTCTTGTGTTATTTGTGTGATTGTTTATTTGCTTCCGCACTGCTATCTTTTTAACACTAAACTAACCAAACCTTCAAGTGTTAATTTCTGTGTTTAAGATTCTATTTCAGATTTCAGAAAAAACCTACCCCCCTCTAGGTTAGCTTGCTGCCGTACCAAAAGGGCCAACAGGTGGTCTGGAACTTATTCGACTCATCTATTCTTGAGCAAAAAAGAAAAGAGCATAACCCATAATGTGAGTAGGTTTATGAGCAATAAGTGGTTTATATCTTATGAGCTGGGTTTTATAGTGTATGGAAATCAATTATTTACTGGGTCATATAAATCACTGAATGGAGTTGGGATTTATAATGTATGCAATTATACTCAATGATTTATAGTGTAGTAAATTATCCTAATGGTCTCAAGTTCTTCATGGTTCTGCTCAGATCTCATCAATCAATCTTTTAAATAATTCCAGATATTTAGCATTGAGAGGAAGGCACCTTTTAAACTTTTCCAGGCAAACAACTGAATTTTGGGGGATGAGTTAGAAAGCTTTGGATTGACAGACCAAATAGGTGATAGTTGGGAAGATTTTGGGGTTAGCTTAACCATTTGATTAGGGAGCCAAAAAAACATTACACGTGACAATAGCCATGCCATTCCGGACCATCCAAGTTGAGCATTTGTGAATATCTTCTTGACTGATGGCATAGATGACCAAACTAAGGAGATAGATCTATCTTTAGCCCAAAACTAAGCTGCTTTTGTCTATCTCAAAAGGAATTAGATTGTGTAATGTACAAGGATTTCATAGACACCTACAGCTAAAACATTGCTCAATGTCTATAAAAGCCTAAGACTAGCCTGAACCCAGCTGATGCAAGTCAGAAATGGCCATCTTGAATAGGACTTGATGCATCTAAGGTTCAGTTCATTTCTCACTTCTGCATGCAATTGCTTTCCTCATGTTTATTTTAAATTAATCATAGACTAAAACCAGTACAAAATCCAGGTGGAGGAGATAGTAAGTTAGATGAGAATGGGAATCCTGTTAAAAGGACGCGGAAGAAAATTAAAGTGGAGCATTGTGACCTGACGAGGAAAGATTTCTGGAGGGAGCACCTGGACACTTTCCCAGATTAAACTGTCTAACCTCAAAAGAGCAAACTTGAAGAAGTAATTTGTCCGAGGTTTTTCTTTGCCAATTGATATCAGATTCTACTGAACTAACAAATGTTGACCCTGTTACCCTGATGAACTTCTGCTGCTTGGTACAAAAATGTGTAGAAGGCTAGAAGCAGAGAAGGGGGTGAATATTAGATGGTCTACTGCTATGTACAAATAGTGTAGGAGCAGAAAGGGGGGTGAATTAGATGAATCTGCAAATTGAGGCATAATGAAATTATTTGCTCCTTTCCATCTTTCCTTCCCTTAAGATTGTGGGGAATAAATAGTGTACCTTTCCTTGCCTTAGATGCTGGATTTGTTGTTTCATGGATATATATATATATATATATATATATATATATATATATATATATATTATATATATTATATATATATATAATATATATATCAAGTATAAACAAGCCAGGATCAATAACCAGAAATTAAATCAAGACTAGCCTATTCCTGGGTCCTGGATTTCTCCTTCTCCACCTACTACCTTGAATTTTGGGTTTTCTGTTTGGTTCTGTTTTGCTGTTGGTTCCACTTAGCTCCTGGCCTATCTGAGGCTTTAGTGCATGGTTTTGAAATTGCCATTTGACATACCAAGATGGGGAGGTGGAGTTGGTGAGCATTTTAAATCCTTCATTGTGTATTCATGAGCCATTTCTCTTTGTAAACCATTCCTATTTCTCTTTGTACTTTCTGTTAAATAGAATGTGTTTCCCATTACTTGGGGGAACATTTTTGAACTTTGTGTATTAAGTAGGACTTCTATTAGTTTTTAATAAAGTGAAGATTTGGAGCAAAAACAATACTATGTAATGAGTCTGAAAGCAGGCAATTGTGCCTGTATAAGTTCAGTTATGGCAGAAAAGTGCAAGTTTTGGTCTGCATTGGCAGTTGAATAGATAAAAGTGGAGGGGGAAAAATACCATGTAATGAGTCTGAATGGTTTTGGTCTGCAATATCAGATTCTCATTGATTTGATATTTTCCTCTTTCTAGTCTTATAGGTATCGTTGGTGGAGACTTAAAAAATCAATATTTATTGGCTGTTTAGAAGCCTTCTGATTGATCTGATCAGACCCCTACCATGTGAGAGCCCAATTTAGTGTGGAAATCTGATGCAGGATGAAGAGGCTTAGACCCACAATATTTGAATTTAGGCATCATTTTGATGATCGCTCAATAGAATGATGACAAGTTGATGAACAAATATTCTCATATGCAATTCTCTTTATACCTTAAATCTTTCAAAAATCTTCCGAGAAACATGTCAAGTCTTCTATCCTGATCCAACATCTATATTCGCTAGATGAAACTAAAACAAACCATTTGCTTTCAGCCATGTTCAAGGCAAAATTAGAGCCCAAGATATATGGAATTTGAGCAGAATCAGCCATTAGAAACAGGCAAAGGTTGATGAGGTGTCATGCTGATTTTCTATTGGCACAAAGGAAAAAGGCGATGCCATGAAAACAATGGCCTACCATGGGATAAGGCAAACAGTATGTAATCTAGAACCCTCTATCTGGCATTGATGATTGTCGATGAGCTGACAAGCTTGCAACCTCCTGAACAACCAGAAAGTGCATTAACATCAACAACATCTCCCTGTCTACACTGCCTAATAGGTAATAAAGTTGGAAGTGAAGCTTTGGAATGTATTTTCAATTTGGATGCAATCGAATGAAGACAGAAACTATGAGGAGATTAAAGAATATGAAACTAGAGTGATTTGATTGCAGGGTGTTCCTCATCATCTGTGGAATGTAGTAAGTCTTCAAATTGCTCATTTCCCAAATCTTTGTTAAATGGAGTGCCAGGATCCAAATCCTAGATAGAGTTAAATCAAGAGGGTAGAAGTTCATTGAGTTAATGTCCTATGGAAGAAGCTGCTACATCAAGAACAAAGAAAAAACACAGACTGAAGGCCTGAAGATTTTGGGTTAATATTTCCATCTTGCTGCTCAACTTTCTATCCTATCTTATTTCACATCTATGCATGAAATTTTTTGAAGGCAACTGCATTAACATCCTGACAACATACTAAAGTAGACAGGCTTTCAAACAATACACTTAGAAAAATTCCATTCCATTATTTCATGCTAAATGCTTAACAACCTAGATCTTAGATAAGCAAGAAATCAATGTAACAGAAGTTTAAAGTGGCATCTTTGCAAGAAATACCTGCTTTTGAGGAAGGTCTATAACAGCATCACTAAAATCAGCACCTTCGATTATTGCATCCCCAAGATCACTACAAGTGAGTACCGATCTAACAAGTATGGCATTTGTGAAATTAGCTACGTTAAGAACCAAAATGCAGTTCCATCCTTCTTATCAGTGTAGAAATTCAGAAATAACTTCAGAACTTTTTTCAACGGCTTTTAAGGGAAAAAAGAAATATGAACTGTTTTCTTCAGCATTTAATATTGTTCTGCATTCATATTTGTGAATGAAATCAATATGTGAAGCCATTCTGCAGTTTATTGAGCGGCAAAAGCAAGCTACTGTGTTTAAAAAATCAGCTGTCAATTAGCTGACAATCACGTACAGGCAATGTCCTTTCTCAATCGATCAGTTGCCAAAGTGACTTTCTTTAGAAGATCTGGAACCTGTTCATGGTATTGGAACCAAACTAAAACTGGCTGAAGCAGAACCTGAACCAGGTGTTATTTCCTTGGAGTCATCTATTTAAATAAATTCATTACATATGCTGGAATTATTTAATTTTTTACTCTCTGTGCGCATGATTAAGTACAGTTTGATTTTTTTTTTCACTGTCTCACACACTCTCTGTGCACTAAAACTAGATATCCTGAATTTTTATTTTGTTCACACACTCTCTGACAATTCTGTTATTTAATCGTTTGAGGCTTTTTAAAAAGGGGCAATTAATTGCTACTGCCTAACTCTGTTAACGCCAGTTCAATTGGTCATTTCAGTTTTTTTCCTTTTGAAATTTGATTTTGGCTTTCCTACCTATATGTCTGCCTATATAGTTAGTGCCTGTAATCTTCTTTAGTATATGTATTTTTATTATTCTATATTACTCATTTAATTTTCAACATATGTCTTATTAGATTAACAGAAAATTCTATTTTTACAGGTTAAGTGTGTGTGCTTTAAAAGTCAAAGAGTTATCCTTGCTGGATCTTGCCTTGGGCAGTGTGTGGAGAAATGTACATTTGCTAAACCCTACCAGTTCTATATATATTTTCTTTTTCTTTAAGCAAAGTTCAATTTTAAATGATTGATAATTCCTACCATTTTAGTTGCACTCAATGATAATTCCTACCAATTTAAATGATTTTCCATTCATTTGCTTTTCTGATTATGATGGTGAAACGGCAAATATCCATTTGGCCTCATTACCAAGTGTTCACAATTCACTCCATGCCTATTCCTAGGTCCTGGTTTTCTTTTTTATATACATAAAGATGTTGGGAAAGTTGTATTTTCTTGACATCTAACTTGAAAATTTATATTCATTTAGAATATTGGACAAATTTTTTTACAGCCATCGAAAAAAAATTATTCAGACTAAACATGTAATTCAATCCAATTTCAATATAAAAGATATTTATATATAGAAACAACTAACTATGTTAACTTTTTTAGACATTATTATTTATTAAAATTTAAATATTTAAAAACTTTCCGTGTGATACACTTATAAAAAACTAGTGTGAACAAATTTACATGTCTCTACCCTCGTACCGATATGGAAGGCAGTGACCACTCTGCTGCTTATTACCATGGGAATGGTAGTCCTGAAATTTCTACCACAGTTAAAACTGAATTCGCCTGTGCTGTGTTACTGTCGCCATAAAAAAAAAAAAAAAAAGAAACAGTGAGTGACCCGTGACTGCAATAAAGAGGGACTGATAAATTTTTGAGATGGAGGCGAGGCTCTGCTTTCGACTGGGAAAGCAGAAATGTGAAGAGGGATGGGGGAAGCAGGGCCCGCAGAGTAGTTGATGGATAGCACCCCATTGATGGGTAGCGTCTCGCAGTTCCCCGTCTTCCCTGGCAAGTGACGTAGGGTTTCTTCCTCAGGGGGACTCCACTGTATATGGCGCCGGAGACGGTGGCGAGGGGGGAGCACGAGCCGCCGTCCGACGTCTGGTCGCTGGGGTGCGTCCCTTTTCATATTTCATTTCCGCGCGGGCTCGCGTCTCCAAGTTGGCATAACGACGAACAGCTCGTGGGCACAGGCAGACAGATATATAGAGAGAGAAATGCTGGGCATGAGGCGACCTCCCCCGCCGGCATCCCTCGACGACCTGGAGCTGGAGAGATCGGTGGCAGCGTCCAAGGTCCGCAAGGATGACGCGCTCTCCATCTACGGTAGTCTCTCTCTCTCTCTCTCTAGGACGAGCCCCGACTGGGCTCTCTCAGCCATCCTCCGGAGCCCGCACCTCCCTCTCTCTCTCCCTCCTTACCAGTGCGATCTCCCCCCTCCCCAGGGGTGTCAATGGATCTGGTAGATCCGAAAGTCTGATCCTGATCCGGAGGCTAAAACCGGATTCGGGTCATATATTGTGATCCGAAAAGACATTTCGGTGCATTTTTAAATCCTCAATTGCCGGTTCTCGTTCCGGGGCTCCCCGATCCGAAGAAGCCCAGATGAGGGTTCTCCATTTCCCTCCGTCGCCATTCTCGTCTTCGCCTTCTTCGCACAGAGGAGATGAAGCGGCGTTCTCAGACCAGGCGCCACACCCCCACCGCCTCCGCCTCGTGTTTCTCCTCTTCCAAGGCGGCCTCCTTCGTACTGTTGGCGTCTCCGACACACACACTCCCCCCTCCCTCTCCTGTCTCTCCTCTTCCCTCTCCCTTGCTCTGGGTGATCGCATTCCCCCTCCCAACTCATCCTCGCAGCGGGAACTCTTCTCCAAGTGTCGGTAAGTGTGTTTATCCCCACTGCCGCCCGGATGGTTACTGTTTCTCCCCTCCTGCTTTCTTTTCTGGTGGGTGATCGCATTCCCCCTCCCTCTCCTGTCTCTCCTCTTCCACTGCAAACGGCATGAGCGCATCGGGTGGGTGTCGAATTCTTCCTCGGGCATGTGTCTGTGGGCAGGTGTTCGTTCGTTTCTCATAGTTGCCGTTCAAAATCTGCTTTTGTTTTTGTTTCCACCCCCCCCTTTTTTTTCTTTGTTTCTGGAATCAAGACCCGGGATCAAATTCGCCTTTTTTTTCATTTCGTTTTGATGCTCTGATCTTGTGTTTTTGGGAAGTAAATCCTCTTCCCGACCGTCCTTTTAGTGTTGATCTCAATCGGATGATGATCTTGTAAACCACAATACCAAAAGAACCTGGTTAACATGTGCTACATGATATGCAAAATTCTTGTTTTCATATATTGGAGGTGTGTCGATGTTTAATACTCTGCAAGTTCACGAACTCTCAGAATGTTGGTAAATCGTAATCCCTGGGTACTTGGTATCTTTTTCAAGGTGAATAAGATGGCGTGCAGATTAGCGTTTTCAAGGAGACTCTGGACGAGGTTGTCGGGGGAGGACGAGGAACCCGCCGCCGCTGCCGCCACCCCTCTGGTCGTCTCCCGACTCCAGGACCCGGACTCGGCCCTGGCCTTCTTCGGCTGGGTCCGGGACCGGGCCGGCGGCTCTCTCCAGCCAGCCTCTTATGCTGCCCTTCTGAAGCTCTTCGCCGGATCAGGTTCTTAGCGTCGAAGGTGGACGATCCCGTGCAGGCGAGGGAGGGGAAGAGGAGGACGATGACGGCGGCGACTGAGGTGAGAAATCGGATTCGGATCTTGACCGAATCCGAAAGTCAATTTCGGATCTTAATCCGAATCCGACCCGAAATGTGTTTTGATTTCGGATCACACCGGATCCGACCTGGATCCGGTCTGTTGACACCCCTACCCCTCCCCCTCCAGAGAAAAGTAACAAAATTAGTTGTATTTTCGGGTCAGATCCGAAATCGGATCCAAAGTGGTGTAAGTGTTCGGATCCGAGTCGGATCCAGATCCTGCAATTTTAGATTCAGATCACCTAGGATCCAACCCGGATCCGACATATTGACAGTGCTAGAAATACCCATGGGAATATGGGATACACATATTACCATGTACTAATATAGCAAAAGATTCATCCATGACATAAAAGAATTAAGATAGTCTTGTCACAAATTGTCCGCGACAAACTAGCACACATCTTTCATAAAGCATAAATAGTTCAGAAAAAAGATTAACCTTGTCGCAAATAATTTGCGACAAATTAACATACATCTTGTATAAAAGCATACATATATAGTTAAAGAAGAAAATTCAGAATACTTGACCCTAGCAGATTCAAGTCCCTTACGTCATCTCATCTTAACCCTTCCACGGACACTAGCTAGAGCACAACCCATCTGTGCCTAAAAATTGAAAGACCCAAACTACAAAGCAGACATGTCACCATAAAAAGCCACAATTTATTTAAAGTCATGAGAGTGCAAGGCTTGAAAGTAGTGCCCCATTCTATGCACATGGGGCCCAAACAACGTCACCCTGTCCCACGAAGTGGCAAATGGGGATCTTTCCTGGCTTCATGTTGACCATGTGAAGGTTATATTTGTGGGTCTCCACGAGGATGTGTCTCACTGAAGCATCATCCACCTTCGTCCCATCCTCACCGATGAGCGGCACCATATAAACTTTTGTCTCAGACGTTACGTGACAATAAAATACGGCATAAGGATATGTCGCTGGCTGAGAAGCCTGTCATCTAGCGGCATATCCTTATACCGTATTTTACTGCCACGTCACTTTTGAGACAAAAGTTTATATGGTGCCGCTCATTGGTGAGGATGGGACGAAGGTGGATGTTGCTACAGTGTGACACATCCTCGTGGGGACCCACAAATGTAACCTTCCGCATGCTCAACGTGAAGCTAGGAAAGATCTCCATTGGCCACTTCGTGGAATAGGGTGACGTTGTTTGGTCCCCACGTGCATAGAATGGGGGCACTACTTTCAAGCCTTGCATCTCACGAACTTTAAATAAATTATGACTTTTTATGGTGACATGTCTGCTTTGTAGTTTGGGTCTTTCAATTTTTAGGCACAAATGAGTTTTGCTCTAACTAGTGTCCGTGGAAGGGTTAAGATGGGATGTCGCAAGGGGCTTGAATTTGCTAGGGTCAAGTATTCTGAATTTCTTTCTTGAACTATATACATATGTTTTATGCAAGATGTATGCTAGTTTGTCGCAAGCAATTTGCGACAAGGCTATTCTTTTTTCTGAACTATTTATGCGTTATGAAAGATGTGTGCTAGCTCGTCACGGGTAAATTGCTACAAGACTATCTCAGTTCTTTCCTATTATGGATGAATCTCTTGCTATATTAATTAGTACATGGTAATATGTGTACCCCATGGGTATTTCTAAAATCAAAGTTGTTTCTTGTACCAGAGTGGACTTTGATCCGCGTTCGCCGACATCTGAAAGCCTTTGTTTCCGCTACCATTTTTCATCACACCATGGTGACATTGACACTAAACAATATTGTTGGAGAAGTTAGCTAATTAATTAAAAGACCTAATCTAAGGTTGCAATGGAGGTACTTCACTTCTTTGGCCGAGAATCAGACACCATCATCCATATCAATACCGACAGAAACGAGAGATAGAGAGAAAGAGATGTGATCTCATATTTATGTCCTTTAATCACTTTAATAATAATAAAAAGAAATATTTCACATCCACGTGGTTACTCAAATTTTTAAATGACACCTAGTTTCCTAGAGAAATTGCTTTGTAATAATCTGCACGCAACAAGGTCGTTATTGATGTTAACAAGTAAACTATAAGAATTTCAATGGACATGATTGCTCTTGCAATTTATTCCGGCTATAAATCAGTGGACAATTATATATACGGGAGTGTTTATTGTTAACGCATGCAGCCTGAAAACTCCTAAACTATTGTTACACTGGGCACCTCAGAAAACCTTTTTTTTAATCATTACTTTGAAAAAAAGAACATTAGTACATAGATAATAAGAGGCCTAATATATAGTCAGACAAGGAGGAGCAGGCATCTAACAAACAAAATACATCATAAAAACAACCAACGGACTAGGATTTTGAGAGGGGGGGGGGTTAAGGTATACAATAATGTTATGAAATAATAAAATTAATCACTTTGGAACAGTGATTAACTAATCAGAGAAATGCGCTACACATGTGTAGTATGTCTGTGGATGTAATATAATTATTAGAATAATTTAAAAAAATAAATAAGAAAATATATCATTTCATATATTTGAAAATAAATAAGGAAAGATAACATTTTCAAATAAAAAATAGATCAATTAAAATTTATTTGATATTATAAACTGAAATGGGTAATTTAAGAAATGTATTAAGCATGCTAAATAATTTTTAAAAAGAGAGAAAGATACAAATTGAATTTAAACTAAATTTAAACAATTATAGAAAGTTAGAAATATTCATAAACTTACATTTTAATTAGAATTTTAGGATTTACAAATATTCATAACGTATGTCCTAATTAGTAATTTTAGGATTTACCTTTTAAAATGTATTCAAATATTACTATTCCAATTGGTGAAGACATACATTTTTTATTATTGTTGTTCTTTGATTATTATTATTATTACATTTATTTTGTATTAAATTTTTATTTTTATATTTATCATATCATCATTCATTAAAAGTCTTTGGCTTACTCGTTGGGGTACTAACACATCCAAATATTCAACTCATTTGAGGGGATTATTGATTTATTACTTTTTTTTAACCGACACAAATATTTATGAACATTTAAATGCATATGTAAAAATTAAATAAATGAAAAAATCGATTACATTTTAACAGTATCTCCCCTTATCCTAAACTGTGGGGGGATTCAATAAATTAGTGTCCACGAAGATCTGAGATGGCCTTTCGCTTGTACTTTTAAATTTAAATTTTTATTTTGATAACTTTCACGCAGGGTTCGCCTTGATCCCGTATCGTATATGGCCGACCTGATCCCCTTTATGGTGTTCTTTGTATTTTTTTATTATTATTTTAACTGTATGGTTCGGATCGAAATATTCCTCTGTGATACGCTTCAGCCTTCAATTCAATCCGGCTTGTGCCAAAGAAAACTTGGCCCGATCCTGCAAACTTTGTTTTCATGATTAGTTTTTTTTAATCTATATATATATATATAATCTTTCAAATTAGACTATTATCATATTAATCTGTAGAAACTTTTAAAATTTTGTAAAAAAAACTCTTTGCTAGGAACTAATATGTAATATTCAGAAAATTTAAAGATTAATATGATAACGATGGACCAGAAGAGAAATATTTTTATTTGTGAGGATTAAAAAGTAAAAAAAAATAATTTCTAATATCTAATTTTAAATATCGAAAGAACTTGCTTTTCCGAAAAAAAAAGGCATTTCTGAAGTTCAAGACTAAATAGTCAAATTACAAAAATTAAAAGTAATAAGAAATTATTAACTTTAATAGAAATTAGATCATTTTCTTAACTTTCACTCTCAGTTTTTAGTATCTACTTCTAGGATCAAAAGGACTTGCATTTAAAAAAAGTAGCACTTCTTAAGTTCAAGACTAAATTACCATACAATCATCTGTCCCTACCATCACCAAATATTCTCAAAAGACAGATTTCAAATCAATAAGGATAAGTCAACATTGGTCGTGTTGCGGGACTCGATCGTGTCGAGTTCTTACTAGCACGATCTACATCAATCTATACCATAGCATTATTTTTAAAATTTTGTGTGCGTAATCTAGTTTTATAAGTAATTTTGATCCAAAATTGATGTTTAATAGTATTAACTTGTACAATAAACATATAAACAACATATTGAGTTATTGAAATAATAAGAAATAAAAATAAATGCATGGTTTAGAGTTGTATAAATATCTCATTCACTTTAAATGACCATATAAATTGTCTAAGCATCTCATAGACAAAACTGAGCATATAAAATAAAAAAAAAAAAAAAATCATTGTAGCATGTTGATAAGGGATTCGTTGGGTCTTTGACACGGTCCAACTCGGTCGTCGCCCATCTACAGTGACACACTGACGCAGCCAGCGATGGGATAAGCACAGACAAAGATATCCGACTAAATAACCTAGACAAGGTTTTTTTTTTGACATTTTATTCGCTTGGGAATATAATTCAAATCATATCCGATATGAGAAAGTTTTAATTCACTCATTTGATAATTAATAGAGGTATACCTCTCTTTTGTCACTCTAATATGTAAAGAGCAATTTCAAAACTAAGATAGAATTAGTGAATTACACAAGTTTATTTAGCTTTAACATCTAACTTATCTACTGATTCGAATTTGATCTCTTTCCAAACCTCACAAGCAGCAGCTAAACTAATTAGAACTTATTCAGGATAAATAGAGATAAAGAATGATAATTCTATCACGCCCTCTCACTTCTCATAAAATTATGACCTCTGACAGTTTTATGTATGAAACGAAGAATAAACCACACATGGATAGCATATACCCTTAAATTACTTATCCAATTACCAAGAAAAACTCCCACACACCCTAATGAGGTGTTAATGCCAATGGCCTGCTGAATGTATTGGACCGTCTGGTCATCTTGTAGACTCCCGTGTGGTTAATTGACGCGCTTAAAAGTTTACCCTTGTACTCAATCATAATAGTTTATAAATAGAGAACCGGTTTATTAGTAATGTGATTAATTACACTACATATAAATAGACAGCCAACATTGCTTTTTAGTCTTTGAAAACAAGGTGTGCTCCAAACTTGTTACTTGAAAATTGAAAGCATATCCTATTTATAACTGTAAAACTTAAAAACGCAACAGAAGCTTGTACCCAGACTGATTAAACATTATTAGTCATCTAGATATGGCAACAATAGACTTCAAACAACAATTCACATCAAAATGAACAAACGATCTTAAAATAACAAAAGACCAACGTTATTGCATCACCAACGTTAACACCAACGTTAACGAGGAGAATGCTATCATCGCATCATATCAGCATCCAATTTGGCATTCTCATCTATGTAGTTTCATCGTGAACTCAAGCTGTCACACGACATGCATCAAACATAAATTGAGGGTCCCAAACAAGAGAATCAAACTCGAATCGATGCTTCCCATCGTTCAACACAAGGTCATTGACACAATGTACGAGGACCGGAGAAACTAGTCTCATACGATCATGTTATAAGTTAACAACTATTCCCAACTTCAAATTAGGAATAATCAACTAAACAAGATGAAAGAGATCCATGGGAAATACTTGAGAGAAGTTCGGAAGCATTCTGTCGCTGAAGTGTCCTGTCAATCCCATGAAAATTTTAAAAACAGCAGATGCAGGAATTGACACAAGGTCATTTGAATTATCCTCGTCGATCAACAAAGTAAATAGTGGGGGAATCATTCCTACCCATTCAAGTGAAAAACAAAACTAATAGAAGGGGGGAAAACACAAGAAGGTACAGTCTAGAAGAAATTACATAACAAAACAGTGGCAAGATCCAAACCCAGAAAGTAACTAGCTTAGAGAATGTCTACTAAGTTTCAGGCCTTGATTGCATACTTTCTTTTTGGAAAATACATCTCCCTCTTCTTCTCCCTCTCAGTCTTCAATGATGCCTGAAAAGGGGAACAAGGAGTAGCGTCACCATCTCATGCTAAATTTGCTTTAAAAGCACATAAATTGGGTAAATTGCATATGGTGATTATCTCCTGTGGGGAGGGAAGGTACCGAAAAGATAAAACAAAATGAAGATATACCAAAGAATTCATCCAGCTCTTACTCTTTTGAGTGCATCGAAGGAAACAGCATGAACGAGAAGGAAAGGATAACATTCATGACTTGGGAAAAATCAGATCACACCTCATCAAAAAACGGAGGAGGCAATGCAAAAGGGAAGGGTGTTTTGCGGTTTGCACATTGCAAAATGAAAAATTCCACTTTGTTACCAGCCAGCACTACCCAAAAGGCATGCAAGTTGACTGGAGCGAAAACACCATTAAGCGACTCATCTGCTTTGTATAACAGTATCTGTCCAAATTGCTCATGTATGATGTCAGGCTGGTCAGCCAACAATCACCATGATAGGATTCTCCCTAAAGCTTGTTGTGTCAGAGATGCTCCAATCTTTTCCCACTTTATTTGGAAGCCAAAACGCTCCAGAACAGACAATCAAGGTTTGAATCTGGAAGCTTCAAAAGTAACTCAAAGGACAAGGTTGTTATTAACACATTGTGCACGCACCATCCACAGTCGCAGGTGTTATTATCTGTTCTTTGGGATGTAAAAACAAATAGTGCGCATCGGCGTCATGGAGCAACTAATCATCTTCATATTTTCTGAGCATCCTGAACATAAGTTATATGGAACAGAGCCCTTATGAATGATCCTTGAAAATGGTTGTCTTTTCAAGCCCCCCACCACCCACCCCGAAAAGAAAAGGCCACATGACAAAACACACCAAATAAACCTTGATAATCACAATTTCAACGATGATGCATCATCTGCAGAGGTACCTTAGTTCGCGAAACCGCAACAGCGGCATATATCGGATCAACGAGACGACGTGACTTCACCAAACATAGAAAAAGGAAGAAACTTCAAATTGAACTCCGCTTCCAATCCAGCAGGGGAAGAAAACGAAAGACCAGTGCATGATACTGAACAAAGGGAATTCGCAGTGTATATCGAACAACCCACAATTTCCAAAGAGTTGCATTATATTAGCAGCATTTCCTACGACCAACATAACCCATCGCACAGAAAATTGATGAAGATAGCCAATAACCAGAACATTCAAGCGGGCATTTGAAAAGGCGGCAAAGTTACCTGGTGCTTGGTGAGGCGCTTCCTGATAGCACGGGTCTTCTTGGGCCTCAGATCCAAAGGCAGGTACTTTTTCTTGCTGTACGCTTCCCTCAACGCAGCCTTCTGCTTCTGCGAGATGACTGTAAGCACGCGGGCAATAGAAAGCCTCACGACCTTACTGCACATCACCCACCATTTGAATGATCAACATCAGTTACAAGAATAGTTTTTTACACGCATAGCACAAAGATTACACAATGCAGAGAAAGGCACTACATCTTCGAGAGCTTGTTGGGGGCGCCTCCGGTGACCTTGGCCACCCTAAGCAAGGAGAGTTCGGTCTTCAAGTCCTTGAGCTGGGTGAGCAGGTCCGCCTTCGACTTGGCACGCAACTCATGAACCTTAATCCTCGCTACATCGGCAGAACAATAACAATGAGAACAATGCAAACACTAGGAAGAACCCTCGTCAAAGGATGAGGAAAACGAAGCATCGCCCAGATCCAGCAAGAGAAAGCACGAGAAATAGGGTTGGAAAAAACGACAACAAATGGATCAGCAGGAGGATAATGGCGGTTCTCGACATTACCCATGGATACGGCGGAAGGGGAGGTCCCGCCGAATGCGACTGCAGCAGCTCGGGAGGCGGGGGACGAAGACGACGACCACAGAGGAGAGGGTTTTCTTTGTGGGCTTTTCTAGCTCGGGGGGCGCTGCGGATGGAAATTAGGGTTTTCTGCCTCCAGAGAAATCCGCGAACTTGCGGCCGTAGATCACGGGTAGGCCCGATCGACGGCCAATAAAAGAAGTCACGTTGCTTCTTGTGGGCCGTTAGATCAATGGAACATGACAGAGGTGCACTCTGGAGTTTAATTGAGCTTTTCCAGACTTTGGCCTGGCTGTTCTTTTTGAGAAAAAAAAATAAATTAACGAAACCTCATAATTTACAGCTAACCATCATCATTTTCGAATTATCTTTGGTTTAACTTTCCATTCGAAGTAATTATTTTTTGGAATAAATAGTAAACATCAACAAGTGTAGTTCCAATATATGTTTATGGTCTCCAGTCAAAAATTTTGAATTGCATTTTTCTTTGTGGAGGTACAAAACAATTTACATTTTTCTTTAAGAATAAAAAATGGTTCCATACTATAATAAAAAAACTTATAATACCGTATAATATTGTGGATCCCTGATATCAGAGGGGTTAATACAGTATTTTAATACCAAGACATTAATAGGAAGTTTTAAAACATCAGAAAAATAGAGAAAATTATATATATACAGCTTTGAAATACATATTATATATATATATATTATCATGTATATCTTTATTATTTGATTCTATCTATTTAACGTAATTATAATTGAGTTAAGAGAGTAAAAAATTAATTTATCTTTTACAACTCTAAAAAAATAATGTTTTGCAACTCTCTCTCATCACTGTCGGATCTCTCTCCCCCCCCCCCTCAAAAAAATATTTTAATGTTTTTACTTTTTATTTAATAGTTATATTTATATGTTAATAAATTTTTTATTTTTTTATTTGAGAAATATAAAATATAATATAAAGATGTTAAAGATATATATTTAAATATAATAAATTTTGATTATGTAATTTTCTCAAAAAAAATTAAGATGTTGTTAGAGACTCAGAGGTACGGTGGTCTTTTTCTTTTCTTTTTTTTTGTGACAAAGGAGCTACGGTGCTCTATGATAGCACCGCTCCGGCCTTCGGAGTACTGAGATGGGGATCCATCTGGCGTTAGGGTTTTTGCTTGGAGATTCCAGTTGAAGAAGGCGGAACTTTTCTCGCTTGCTGTCTCGTACCGTTCCACGGAGGGATCGGATCATGGACACGCCGGAGATCACGGAGCAGGACGCCCCCAAGGTCCTTGTGATGCCTAAAACTCCCATTTCTTTTCCCTCTCTCCCTCTCTTACCCGATGTGAATGGACATGTACTGTTTGAGAACAGTGGTCGCAGTCATCTGGGGTTTTGTTCTTGTTGGAGAATCTGTTTTTTGATGGGTGTTTGATCCATGACATGCTCGTTCAAAAAAATTTTGGGTTCTTGTGTTGTATGATGAGGAACTTTTTTTTTTCCTTTGTTCAGGGGAACCGAAGACCACCTGGAACCGTGAACTGGGGCACGGCTACGGTGATAGGAATATTTGCCGGATTGCTCTATGGAGGGAGCAGGGAAGCAGCTGCTTCTGTTGTAAGTTTGCGTCTGTATATGTTGGCTTGTGGAATATAAACATGAAATCATCTGGTACATCGATGAATTGTTGAATTGCATGGACTTGCCTTCTAGATTCCTCAAAATAATTGAATGAAATTCTTGCAACATGCTCAACTAATGGACGTGAGATCATCCCATCCCATGCTATGCAAAACAGACTACATTTGTCACTATATTTATAATTTTTGTTTTCACGTAGAAGATATTGATTTGGTAATTGTCATACAAAGTTGGCAGCTTTTGCTTAATAGATGCCTGCTTCTGGTTGTGACTTATAGATTCATGGATCGGCCATACTGTAAGATGATTAGATGAGCTAATCCTCCACTCCCGTTAAATGTCAGGGCTACCATTCTCGAGTAACACACTAACACATCGTATGACTTTAGTTTGATAGCCTTTCTGCTCCTTCCATGAACTTCTTAGGATCTACACCAGATCTTTTCCGTCATAGATAGATGGCAAACTCTTCATTGAATTGTTTGCTTAACTTAGTAACTAACTGGCTCAATGTACTGTATTTTGAAATTTTAATGTCTCTGTTCAAAGAGAATAAATATTTTATTTTCACTATCATCAGGCATTTCAAACTCAATCTCACATCTATTGTAGGCTGATGATGTAATAAGGATATGGGTTGGTCTTGGTTCACACCCCAATCGGGGTGTGCCAGAGGGGGCTGGGAGGGCCTCCACGTGGCTCGCGTCTCACTGCACACCAAGGTGTGCGGTGAGACATTTCCTAAGGATATATATGATTGATGGTTATGTGATTTAGTTTCTACAATCTAGTTTTGTTTCGGAACTAGTATGCTACAAGGTTGTGCCTCTTTCTGGTCAAAATCTGTATTTGTTTTTCTTTCATATTTGATGTCACTTTGCTTTCTGGTCATTTGTCATGGAAAAAGTTGACAAGGACAAAGCAGGATTCAGAACAAGGCTACTTGAGCCTTTCAAAATTCAAGAAAAGAAGCATAATGTTGAAAGCTAAAAAGAAATTCATGGAGCAGCCTGACCTTGAAACTTTGTTTGCAGAGCAAGGATGCGGAAGTAATGTTGAAACTAGGAAGCACACCTGACAAGCGTGAGCAGTATAGACTAATGAGGGATGCAATGGAGAAAAGATTCATACGAGTAACACGTGGATCCATAATTGGTGGGGTTCGCCTTGGAATGTTTACTGCTACTTTCTGTAGTTTACAGAATTTTCTAGCTGAGACACGGGGCGTCCATGATGTTTACAACATTGCTGGGGCTGGTTCTGCTACGGCTGCCTTGTTTGGCCTCATCTGTGAGAAATCAATTTTCACCTTATCTGTTATGTGCTTTATACGCATTAGTTTGACTGTTATATTATTTGTGTGGGTCTATATATGTCTCTGTTCACACAATGGCACCCACTCCTCTTCAGTTGCAGCTGGAGAATTCTGCGATGTATGTAAAATGATAAGTCTCCATTTATTTATTGTTAGTCTTCACTATGTAGTTCTCCTCGCTTTGCTTATGGTTTATGTTTCTGTCTTGCTTGGCTCAGAATTTTTTTTTTGGTTTGTTTTTCTCAAACTAGATGAAGACCCCATTGCTTTTCGTTATGTTAGTTAACTGAAAGTAATAATTGTTAAAACATCTATTTGATTTGTTAATCAATGTATATGGTCCTAAAAGGTGCATTAATCATTATTGGTTGAGTATTTATTCATCTTTGGTAAGGTCCCTTCTTCTTGGTGGCGATGGTTTTCTTTTATCCTTCTCAAGATGCATTGATGGTTATTTGATGTTGTGGCCTTGATGCTATTTTTTTTAAACAGGTGAAAATCCCTATTTGGAATTCTTAATTTGCAAGTATAGAAGAATATTGTCTGCATATATAACATCTATTTGATTTGTTAATCAATGTATATGGTCCTAAAAGGTGCATTAATCATTATGGGTTGAGTATTTATTCATCTTTGGTAAGGTCCCTTCTCCTTGGTGGCGATGGTTTTCTTTTATCCTTCTCAAGATGCATTGATGGTTATTTGATGTTGTGGTCTTGATGCTATTTTTTTTAAACAGATGGTGGAAATCCCTATTTGGAACTCTTAATTTGCAAGTATAGAAGAATATTGTCTGTATATATTTACTCCTTTATATTTCTTGTTATTATATCTCAGTACCAGGATCTCTTATGTGGCGTGGACGGAATGTGCTGCTTGGATCATCCCTTGGTGCTGCTTTGGGTTTCCCACTTGGTAAGAGTGCTTCTTGTTCTTTTGTAGTTTTTTACTCTAAATCCATCCTTACCTTTAACTATAGAAGGTATATGATGGTTATTTATTTTCCCTACCTTGATCTCACCTAGCATAATGCTTGTTGGCATTTAACGACCTGAAACTGGAAGATACACTTTGAACCTATCCAAGAATGGTCAATGAATATGGTTGAACGTACATATCTGCATGTTTTGACTACATTAGCAAACATTCTAGGAAAGCTGATGTAGCATCTGAGCAGTATTTGATTTTTAAGCCATATCGATATTGGTTGAAACAGCTGAACCTATCATTTATTATATTGATGTAAGTACTCGTTGAGGCTTAATAAGCCAAAACATTTCTGGAAAATTACCCTTATAGTTTGTGATATTGTATGTCAGTTCCTTGCAAATGTAAGTTTTGTGCTTCCTAGTATCACGAATAATTGTGCACTCACTTCACTTGAATCTTTTACAACTCTTTTGTGATTTCTTTGAGGTGTATGCAGTATGCACTTATTAGTGTGCAATCACCTTCACAGGTTGGGCACATCTGAAGCTTGTGGAGAAGGCAAATGAAGCAAATTCCACCTCTAATTCAATGCAGAATGCTGCTGAGAAGGACGAGGCAAAGGGCGGAGTCCGAGGTGCCATTGAGAGGCTTGAAGGGAGTCTAAGGAAGTAAACATGCAATCTCCGGATACGCCATCTTGGTCTTTGTGGCCTGAATGCAGTGGCAGAAAGGCATCTAGGAAGGTGAGGCTTGTGCGGAGAATGGATGTCTGATGGTGGTCCCGTCCAGTTAGCTCCAACATGCTAGTTTTCCAAGCATTCTAATACCTGTCGGCACATTTGGATGCTGCTACCTCTGTGTGACCGCCGCTACGATGCTTGTGCAACTGTGGGAACTTGTCGAAAGGAGGAACGACTAAGTTGATCACTCTTTTCACAACAGACTTCTTGAACACACTGGTAGCTTTTTGGATGATGTTTTGATACCCATGTGAACACATGCTTAAGCACCATAACGACTATGTCAAAGAATAAGATTGTATTGAGCACCTGTGGTAAAGCTCACGGATTTGCATTTTCTTTTCTTGTTTTTTTTTTAAGTGAAGCTTTAAGCATTGGAGGGCATCATAGACAATTTACAGTGTCAGGTGTAAAGCGTGTTACAATGAATGAGTTTCTTGTGTTATTATTCAAAGTTGCAACTGTATGGTGTGCTTGTGCTCCATAACTCTCACTTGGCAGTAATAACACAGTGTCAGGTGTGAAGCCTTTTTAATTCCAGGTTGAACTGTTGGCATCATTCACTAGTAACCCTCTGATACCAGTCTTGTCTGTGTGCCACAAAAGATCCGTCAAGCAAGCCACCATGCAGAGAATCTAACGTCGGATGAATGGATGAAAGGACGTTTTGATCCAAGGTTCTCATTAACTCGCCATCGTCGAATGCCCAAGCTGAATGCTGGTTCATACGGATGTCTTTGCTGGGCATCATGATAGTATATTACGCGCAGGCTTACTGGGATTTGCCTTGGGATTTTGAACATTAGAGGTGAGATGGCTACGAGCAAAGGAAAAGTAGGGCAGCCCAGGGATTGTGCCTTAGGGTAAAACCCTCAGATATTTAAATTAGTCAGATGACATTACTAGGAAATCATAATTTATGAAGCTTTAGTGTTTGTAACTCTTACTGAGCTATGAAGGTCATGATAGACTAAGAGGCCTAAAGACCCCCTCCATGTTGTCCGAGCTATTTCCCATGCCCAATACCTTTGGGTTGCACTATCTAATGCAAGCGAAGTTGAGGAAATTTAAAAAGGTCCTTGTCAATTTATTTGAGAGATTGCAGTCTTTAAGACCAAATGACACATCTTTAGTTATTAAGTTATCAAGACATTCTCCGGGGGCCCAAGCATACTCCGACCGAGCCCCCACTTTGGTGATCCGTGGCCTACAGCCGTTTCAAGGTTCTGAAACAAGTGGAAGAGAATGAAATACTTATTATAAGATTGCTCTTGCAAAATAAAAGTGATGTGAATTGCAAAAAAACAATCTCACTGATAATTCAATAATGAGAAATTAAGATTGCTCCTGCAATAAAAGTCATGTGGAATTCAGAAAGCAATCAGCACTATTACAAGACTAGTCTTGCAATAAGCATTAAGCATTTCTCCTTTTGTAATGTCTGGAATCTCCTTTGCCAATTCTCAAAAGACGTAATGCTCATATAATCTCCACACAATCAGGAGCGACATCATCGTGGAAACAACACATTTTCAAATAAAACAGATACTTTTGGCCAATCCGCTTTCCTAGGCCAGGATATGTATCATGTAACTCAAACGTATCCGATTAACAAGTACCAGAAGAAAAGGTACACTCACATAGGTTCACTTTCTGCTCACTAACTAAACTTTTCCTGCCCATGGCCGGATTAGCAGAGAGCTCAGACAGTAATCACAACCATCATCACAGCTTTGTCTGGCCAATCTTGGTTGTCTATGGAGCTCATACTTCATAATTAGTAATGTGATAGTACATTGTCTCTGAATGATTTAGGATAAAGCTACAGCTTATAATTGTGAACAGAACTGCAACCTGCCCAATGGCAAGGAAAGCAAAAACGATTTGTTAGTATATTCTATTGTATCTTCTTCTTGGGTCCAAATCATCTCCTTCGTTCTCTTTCTCCCTCAGATAGCCTAGAAACAAAAGCACAGCAAAAAGGTAGAATCCACCAGAGGAGCTAGGTCCACCACCCCCGCCACCGCCGCCGCCGCCACCATCATCACGTGGCGGAGATCCTGTTCCTCCATCATCAAGCTTTGGAGACTTCTCCTTCCCTGAAATCAACCGCACATCAGTTATCTATTCTCAGGATTTCAGTAAGAAATGCTTCACCGATCAAGGTACTTCTATAGTGGTTGAACGATTTTCACCGATAAGGACAATAATCCAATGAGATTCACCAAGAGGCTTGACGATTAGCAGTTAATACCTTGTGTAGGAGCAATAGTTACTGTAGATGATTGGCGTGTGACAGTCTGAGTTTGCTCAGCTGCACATCTTGCATTCTGCAACATCAACAATGTCAAAGTCATTGACAGTCTAGCTAACATGATACACGGATATGGGAGCCATTTGACTCCTCTTCAATTAGATACTTGTGGATAATCTTTAGTGTTTTTTTTTTCCTTTGAATGCATGGTGATAGCATCTGCCTACCAAAAAAAGGTTATTTATATACATGCCAGCAGGCATGCATATCATGTTGGCATGGGAGTGGAAGGGGTATTCATTCTGTGTGTGTGTGTGTGAATGAGAGAGAGAGAGAGAGACCGCCCACCAAAGCAGCAGAGCAGCGTATCAAAGAAGCAGAGCACAGTCGTGAAGGGTGGGAGATGACTTGCTTGTGATGAAATGGTTGCAACGTCAAACGGCACCCTGCAAAATGAGATCTAGGAAGGTGGACGATGCCCTTCTTTCTGCTCTCTGCTTCAAAGAAAACAAGACATTATATTCACTGTTTGACACAGTCAAGCATACACAAACGTATCCCTAACCACTGTTCAGAAATTGAAGCCTGCTCCGGATGGAAGCAAACAACAAATCTCAATTTTCAATTAGAGATCAATTAGGAAAATCAATATCTACTTTATTCCTAAAATTCCAAGATCACGAAGAAACACCACTGAAAGAAATCTGATACTACAAAAAGTACTCAAATATAGTCTACTTTTCCAACTAACATGTCCAAAAAAAGAAAGTGTTCATATCAAGGTTGGCCGGACCGATAAACTGCACCCGGACTGGCCAACCGATGGTACAGTACGGTACCAACCTATACCATACCAATCTGGTATGCTTAATTTTTTTTTTAAAGGCTGCCCAAACCTTGTCACCACCTACAAAAGCCACTGCCCGGGGTGCCCGCCACCGCGTCAGGTCCAGGCCATTCCTGCTGTTTGTCTGTATATCCCTCTCTCTTTCCTGCTCGTCGCTTGTTGGTGGTTAAACCGAGCCGACTGCTCAGGAGTGTCCTCATCTGCCCTGTTCATGCTCTGTTTAGGAAGCAAGGGGAACAAGTGTGGTTTCTGTTTGGACGGTGATGGGAGAAGAAGAGAGGTAGGTGATGGTGGCAGCAGAGGCCACATCCACAGACTGCTGCTGCTAAGCAACAGAAGGGCGAGTCAAGTTCCGCAATCCTCGATTAGTCTCGCCCCGTCCCCTTCCCCACCTCTCTGTCTGTTTGTCTGTCTGTCTGTGTGTGTGTGTGTAGGTGATGGTGGCAGCAGAGGCCACATCCACAGACTGCTGCTGCTAAGCAGCAGAAGGGCGTATCAAGGACGCAAAACCGCACCGGTTTGGTGCAGTACGGTACCAGTAATGAACCATACTGAGCTGGTGCGGTTTGAGCAGGTCAAAGTCCCTAAATAGACCGGCCATCCAATCCATGGGACAATACGGTGCCCCCAGGACGGGACAGCAAATCTTGGTTCATTTGTGCAATACTTCCAGGAATTTCATCATAAGTCTATCAATGCTATTCATCATGATCAGCATATTTCTAGCCCATTATCACTATTATCAACATATCATGTCCGGTCCAAATATCAATTTAAATCATGCCTATTTACTAGGATGATTTAAGGCTAGGTGGTATTGGCAACTGCTGATTATTGACATCAAAGCATGACCATAGCACTGAACCATGGTTGGTAAGGCGACTAAGGCCCTCACTGCATTACTGCTTAGGCAACAAAGCGAGGCATCTAGGCAAAGTCTAATTTATGTAACATCGTCATCATCATCATCATCAAAGCCTTATCCCATTATTTGGGGTCAGCTACATGAATCCTTTTCTGCCAAAGATTTCTATCAAGTGCTAATTTATGTAACAAATACCCAGAAATCTGTATATTATACCATGTACATTCTCTATTTATTAGTACAAAAGTGCTACCCACAAATATTTAGCACACATGTGTGGAAGGTCATATAATAGAACAAATAACAAATGTTAACAAAATGATTAGTAGTAATAAGGCAATCAATCGGAATCTGAGCATATACTTGTCAAGTGTCAACAAATCAAAAAAAAATATTTAACCTAAAATATTGCTATGGAAATAATAAATAGAGAGAGAGAGAGAGAGCATAACTAAATTATATGTATAGTTAAGGCATCCACCAATAAAAACACAACAGGAGATGCTGCAGTTCATGAATCATGCAGTTGTTTAGTTTTATAGGGCTGCTCGCTTAGGCGACCACTCGCCTTGATGGTTGGCCAGCGCCTTGTCACCTTGGGTTTAAAACAATGCACTGAACACATCCTATTTACAACTAGAATGATGAAAAACAGTTAAAACCCAATGCAAAGATAACAGCAAAAAAAAAATTGTAATTTTTTTCTTTTTGGTGTAGGAACTGATTGCTCAGATCCATTGTGCCAAGAATAAACAAGGAAGTATCTGTCATTCTATTTTTCATGGACATTGGCAGATGACAGCACAATCACTAGGGATAAAAACTCAAACTATCAAGCTAAAACTCTGACAGAAAATAAGCTTTGAAGATGTACATTGTGCATCCCAAAGTTTGCATATTAACTATCAGGGTGGTTATCCCCATCTATAAATACCCGCTTAGAGGATATGTTCACTACTCAATGCAAATCCTTTCTCCTAACAGCTCTATCTGGCATAGTGACATGATCCCCATGAAATGCAAATTCTTTCCCCTAACAGCTCTCTTCTGTTTCTCCTTTTGGAGTCCTGAAGAAACAATGAATTCAGAAAACATGACAGAGCCTAAAATGTCATAGTGTATAACCAACAAGAAGCCTCTGCTTTCTTCATTTCATCTGACAAGGCAGGTTGCTTTGGTAGTTGGTACAACTGGCAACACCCTCTGTTACAACTTTTCTCAAAACCCTCTTTGAACTCTTTTATTGTAGCTTTATTTAACTTGTGGTAGCTGGCATGAATACATGCTGTGGAGTTTGAGAAGCAGAGACCTCTTCATTAATAAAAGTATGTGTCTGGAAGTTGTCAGTATCCTTGTCAGAACTATTGATAAATTTTCCATGATCTCAGCACCACTGAGGTTCTACTCTAATCAGTAGTCTGGTTCACTAGGTTAGGGACCTACTTTGGAATAATGCATGTAATGGCTGAAGATCGCAAGGTTGACAGAAATTGCACCTTGAAGCCATCAGAATTTCAGAGTTCGCATTAACAAGGTCTTGGAAATCTTGGGTAAGTTTCCAATATGACATGCCATCTTGAAGAGGAGAAACTATGTAAGAGAAGGAGATCTCAAGGTCTCGAAACATGCCAAACCATATGCATTGCCAATAAAATTTTTCACTCCCAGTCAAAAGGAGAAATGTCTGTAGTGCAACTGCACAATCTATAAGGCATCCTCATATTTTCTTCAGTACTATGTTCAAGTAGTTGGATGGCCTGAGTTGAACCAACACCTCAGTCTAGGAGGATGGAATGCATCTAGAGAACATTGCAATATCACATAGAAGAAATAGAGAGGCAGTGACAGAGCGTGGGGGGTGGGGATTTATAGGCTATAGTAAACCCTCTGGCTTTTATTGAGTTCCACAAGATCTTTGTTTTTCCTTAACAAGAAAACGATTCTTTGGTTTAAGAAAAAGCTCCTCCACCTATTTATTCTTTTTCCTGTTCACAATCTCATAATCAATTTGGATGACCAAGTGGGCACAAGCGACATAGCAGATTGCAACAGGCACAGAGCCAATGAAAGAAACGTTGAACAATGTTTCACTTGAAAAAGGGAAGGACACTTCATCTATCACAGGGTGTGGAAATCAAGGAATCCACTAATTTCCAATGCAATTCAAACTGTTTGCGGTGTTCAATAATCCATATGCTATATTAGCATAAGGACATATGAATTAAACATTGCCCATGCTCGTTCAGATCATCAAGGGTAAGAATATGCCAAGGCAAAGAATTAGCCAGAGTAATATTTCCTTCCACCACACCGCAAAGCACGAGCAGGTAGGAAGAGGCCAAGAAGACGGAAGTATCAAATATGGGCAATCAAGACAAGGCGGACAGATGTCATAAGTATGGATCAATCAAATGGAAGGAACAGCCACTGCCAGTGGGGGAAAAAGGGAATTGAAACTGACGTAACAAAGAAGCATTAACCCGGATTGAAGAAACAGCCATCGTAAGCACAAATGATCGAGGTAAAGCATTCTTTTCTTCCAACAATCGTCTTTCAAGTGTCTTGGCGTGGAGGTTAATTTGTCGGTACAAAAGCATTTTCGTTTACTTATTATTTTTGGCATTCGTCCTGAACTCCCCAAAACAGACAACTCCGCCGAGTTCCAAGAACTTGCCATAAAATACGCTCACGATAAGAGAAACCCATTCGTCATATGCATCCTCCAAAACTGAAACAATAATCCAAACTGCGTACCCAAGCATCTCTTTGATGAATCCTCCAAAACCGAACAACAATCCAAACTACGTACCCAGGCATCTCTTTGATAAAACTGGCACGAGAGTCCCGGTAGCCTGCAGCGACGTAGCGAAAGAAGCCATCTTTGGGAAATGGGTGGGCCTGAAAATTTCCGAGTTGTAACCGTAAGCATCATCCCCAAGAGGAAACACATACGTAGACGAACACAGTACGGAGAGAGGGGAGAGAGAGAGATCACCTGGTGGCAGACGACCGCCGGACAACGAAGAGACTGGAGCAGAAGGGGAGAGAAGGGTTTCCACTGTCTAAATCCCGGAGGAGGGAGACCGCCTCGTGGCGGTGATCGCCCTGCGCTTTCTGGGAGAGGTGGAAATGGACGAGGAAGAAAACCAATTCTTGCGTCGAGCTTACGGCCAAAAGGCGGTATTTTGCTATATATGTTTGCGTCTATACCCTTACATCAAAGTCAGTATTTACTATTTAGATGTCACAGCTTTGTAAAATTGCATGTATACCCTTTTCACATAAAACACTGTAAAGGTGAATGAAAATATAAGAAAATTTTGGAAAATTTACTTATATACCCCTAAAACCTTCCATATTCAGCCATCTACCCCTAAAATCTAATTATTAGATTTTATACCCATCAAATTGAAGGAAAATATTGATAACATCCTTATAATTAAATGATCGTCAAGAATCTGAAAAATATTTTATCCTCAACTGAACGGAACTCTTAAAATAGATAAAAAAGATAGAAATACCTCTAAAAGAGAAGAAAGAGAAATTTAGACAGACGGAAGAGACAAGGAAGTGCCTAAGTCATTTTCTCCTCTTTAACTCAATTATAGTTGAATTAAATAGATGGAATCAAACGGTAGAGGTATATATGATATTTCTTTCAATTTGAGATGTATATAATTTAATAGTTAAAATTTGAGGGTATATAGTTGAATATAAAAAATTTAGAAATATATAAATAATTTTTCCAAAATTTATTCCATACGAAACATCAATTTTGAAAAAAAACATAGAGACTATTTACCAAGATTCGTACCGTTCGAATTGACCGTACCGTATTCTCCGTGGGACGGTACGTACCGTACCGTACCGTACCGCTGAGATACGGTGGAAAATGATTTGTTTGATTTATTTTTTTAATTTTGTGATTTGGTTAATATTTAAAATGAGCAAATTTCAAAAGAAGACTCTCCATCCAAACTTAAGATAGACTTTCCATCTCTTCTAGTACATGTACCCTTTTTCTCTCCCCTTTCTCTCTCATACCCTCCAAATCTATCAGACATATCACGCCTTCTACAGCCTAAAAATAGGCTTATATGCTCATGAGATCTTCATCAAAGTTGTTTTATTCTTTTTCAACATCATCTTCAAAGTGGAATCATCTCAATTGGTGATCTATGTCAAAAGTTATAGTAGATTATTCTTCACATTCTCTCTCATATCATGATTTACATATACAATTATCATACCTTCCACATCTCAAATGAGGGTATATCTTTTCGAAACTTCTTCATGAAAGGTGTTCCTCACGACTTTCTCTATGAGTTCCAACTAAAATCACATCAAATGAATATATGTACTTAAAGATACAGTGGATTATTCTTGACCTTCTCTCATATCGTGATCCAAAAATTAGCAATGAGTGCAGCCTCTCTACAACCTGAATGATGGTGATCTAATCTTTAGACTCTTCATGAAAGTTGTTCATGATATGAGCAATGTTTTCATTAGATCAAAACTAAGAATTCGAAAACAGAAACAAACTATAACGTCTTAACATGTATAATAAAATATTAATATGATACTAAAAAAATCAATAGGACGACATTCGGTTCCAAAAATAAAGTCAAATTTGAAGTCATCATAATTACTAAAAAATGTACTATTTCTAAAAATATAAATATCATGAGTTATTGATGCATAGATGTTGATATTAAATAGACCTAATGATTTTTAAGACAATTTTTAGTTGACAAAAAATTAATTTAAAAAATTAAACTAAAATGACTATAATTTGTATCATCTCTTAATTAGTTTATGTTTAAAATTTTATCTCAATTAGACATCATTTAGACCCCTTAAGTGCACATAGAATTTATCGCGGTACAGCGAACCCTCTGTGCATTTCAACGGAACGATATTTGGTTTCGAAAATAAAGTCAAATCTGAAGTTATCACAATTATTATAAAAATTTATTGATTCTAAAAATATAAATATCATGAGTTATTGATGCATAGATGTCGAGATTAAGTCGACCTAATGATTTTTGGGATAATTTTTACTTGACAAAAAATTAATTTAAAAAATTAAACTAAAATGATTATAATTTGTATCATCTCTTCATTAGTTTATGTTTGAAATTTCATCTCAATTAGACATCATTTAGACCTCTTAAGTACATACAGAATTTGTCGCGGTACAACGAACCCTCTGTGCACTTCAACGGAGTGATATTTGGTTTCGAAAATAAAGTTAAATTTGAAGTCATCATAATTACTAGAAAAATGTATTGATTCTAAAAATATAAATATCATGAGTTATTGATGCATAGATGCCGAGATT
Organism: Colocasia esculenta; assembly: GCA_014218235.1. NCBI lineage: Eukaryota > Viridiplantae > Streptophyta > Magnoliopsida > Alismatales > Araceae > Colocasia > Colocasia esculenta. Next base: position 103,448,769 of record CM024766.1, read on the forward strand.
AAGTCGACCTAATGATTTTTGGGACAGTTCTCATTTGACAAAAAAATTAATTTAAAAAATTAAACTAAAATTATTATAATTTGTATCGTCACTTAATTAACTTATGTTTGAAATTTCATCTTAATTAGACACCATTTAGATCCTTAGATGTTGAGATTAAATCGATCTAATAATTTTTTGGACAATTTTTATTTGACGAAAAATTAATTTAAAAAATTAAACTAAAATTACTATAATTTTTATCATCTCTTAATTAACTTATGTTTAAAGTTTTATCTCAATTAGACATCATTTAGACCTCTTAAATACATCGGACCTGAGAGAGTAAGTTAAAACAAAAAACAAAAAAAGGGCTCGGACCGCGCCAAACCAGCCTGGACCGGGCCATAGGCGACCCGCCGCGTCTCGCGATAGGTCGCTCAGGTAGACCACGATGGTCGAGCGGCGCCCAGGCACGGTACGGTACGCCCGTGCCGCGCCGGTTTGGGCGGCACGGGCGAACCATGCTATTTACAAACAGAAACCACGGCGGGATTATGAGCAGATCATGTGTAACCTTTTTGGATTATTTATACTAAAAGTATATTCACGGAACAACTTATACTGGATATGAGAAAAGGTGTTTGAAATTTTACCTTGATGACTGTGGTGGTGTAATCCTGTTTGGGCCGGAGCCAAACGGGCCTCCACTAATGAGAACTGGGAAGACGGATGCCGGTGCGGACGGGAGCCTGTAAGACCAGAAATGGATCAGGGGGCCCGGTGAAGACCGGGGAAACCCTCCGATGCCTAAGTCAGTGGAGAGTTTGTAAGGCAGGGGGTTTTGGAGTATGAAAGTATGTTCGCGTGAGAGAGAACGTACCGTTGCATGATCCTGTACCTGTGCTTTTATAGACGAGGATGCAGAGGCAGGCATGCGTAACGCCTAGAGATCGTGCCTGGAAAGGCGCCTTGATGGGCGCGCACAACGGAAGGAGTTATGCGCTCCGGTATCCGTGGGGATGTCAGGCAGTCAATGTGCCCCTTGATGGTGGGGTGCGTGGCCTGTGGCGGTTATAACCGTTGCGTATGCCAAGAGACCTGTTCGGCCACTTCTGGATGTGATGTCCGAGCAGGTGTCTCGCGAGGGGGCGAACGGAACTGCTGTTCGGCACTGTCTGCGGCTGTTCGGAACAATCAAGGCAGATGACCCTGCTCGGAAACAAGCAGAGGGGCTTTGGCGAAGTCCGTTCGTGGGGGCGAAAAGGTCTTTGAAGGCCTCTGAACCACCCTGATGAGGACGTGGCACAATGACATAGGGCCACGCCCGTTGATATGCGCGAGCGGCCGTAACGAGCCATCATGGGCCTAGGTGGCCAGATTTGGCCACCACACTTGCCCCCCACGCCCTCGAGTGGCTCGATGAGACGAGCGCTTCGAACGAGCCGCTTCCGCATTTAATGCGAAGGCCCGTTGCGGGGTGCGCCGCTTAGGGTCCTGTCAAACGGCTAACCCGTCATGATGGGTGCAAAGCCGTGTCGAGCCAGGAGCGTCGTCGTTGCGTTTGAACGGCCGCCGACGCTGCACCCGAGGGGGAATTTTCGAAATGGAAGGGGCGGCGTTTTGGGGCCCGCCTCGAATTTCGCTCCCTTCCCTTCCTTATAAGGAGGGAAGAGGCGAAGGCGGGAGCTACGCCTCCCAGAAACCTTCCAGCATTCCAGCTTTCGCGTTCCCTTGCCTTCCCGCTTTCCATCTTCTCCTTCATCTCCTTGCGTCGCCGCTGCTTCCCACGATTCTTCCAGCGATGGCGAGCAGAGGGAAGGCCGTTGCCGGAGCGAGCAGGGTGACTGTCGCGGCGTTCAGCGGACCACGGTACCGCCATTACAGCGGGCTCCGTGAGCGCTTCAGGATCAGTGACGAGTACAAAATCATCGATGCCAAGGAAGGGGAATCGATCCTGGTGAACAAACCAGGCTGCCTCCTTCTCTCCGTGGATCATTGGAGGCAGGCTTCCGGCTACCGCTGCCGGCAGTGGCGAAGGCGCTCCTGAACTGCTGGGGCGTTTTGCCCATACAACTGACGCCCAACACCTGGAGATACATCTGCATCTTCGGCGTCATCTGCAAGATCAAGGAGATCCGAGGCTCGGCGGATGTTTTCCGAGCTTACTTCAAGTTGTCTGCTTCCAGAGCGTCAGGAGCAGACATTTACTACGCAAAGCACCGAACAGACCGGATGCACATCGGGCTGTCCAACAAGTACTCCAACAATAAGGGTTGGATGGACAGACTGCTTTTTGTGCGCCATCGGGGTGGTGATGAGTGGGGATTCCCCACTGTCATCCGCTCGGCACGAAAGGACAGCTTTCCGAAGCTGATCCAGGACGAGGCGAGGGCATCGGACAGACTTCTTCGAGCAGGTGTTCGGAATGGAGAAGGATACGTGACCGAGTTCCAGCTCGTCAAGTACGGGTTGAGCAAACTGTGGAGTAAGTATACGGACTTTGGTCATTTACTCACTGGTTTGGTGACCTTGCTCTAACTCTTCTTCTTTTTGTGTGCAGCTGCCGCGGAACTGGAGGCCAGGAGGGATCAGGAGGCGAACGAAAACTTCGCCGAGCAGATCCCTATCCTGGCGCATATGGTGTACGAGGGCGACGACGTTGTGGCCGTTGTTCGGGTTCCCTCTGCCATGAGGGTTAGCACCGCAGTGACAACGGCGCTCGTTGCGCCTCCGCCTGCCGAAGAGCATCCAGCCAAGGCACGGGCTCCTGAAAAGGGGCCTGGAAGGATCCGCCTGAAGAAGAAGGCCACCAAAGAGGTGGTTCCGGCTGGAGCTCGGACTTCTCCGGCGGAGGGTGACGGAGCGAGTCGGCCTTCTGCTTCCGCCAAGAAGAGGCCGGTTTTGTTTGAAGAGAGCGCGGAGGAGGAGGAACAACTCCGTGCTCGGAAGAGGAGAAGACAGTCCAAGCTACTCCTCCACGTGACAAGGAGGGGATTGAAGAAGAAGAGGAGGTGCAGTTGCTGCTGCGCAGAAGAAATAAGGCCGTGCAATCGGCCGATCAGGGAGTGCCATGGGTGGCCTCCGTGACGCGCCCAGAGGTCGCACAGAAGATGGCGACCGAGCTGGGACTCGTCTTTGTAAGCGAAGGGTCCGAGAGCCCTGCTGGAGGAGAGGCCAGGGGCTCCACCTGCTCGAAGGATAGGGAGCCCTCTGGTGCTTTCAATGTTGGTGGTGTCGAGCACGGTGCTACTAGTAACACTGCGGGGGCTCCTTTCGGAAGGAGTGAAGAAATTGCGGCGTCTCCTGTTCGGCGGGAGGAGGACGCTGATGCAGTGGAAGTTTCCGCCCCTGCTGGGGTGGCTGCTAGCAGCGCGATGGCCCCGGCGCCAAGCGCAACTCCGTCCAAAGGGCAGGAAGTGGCCTCTGCTGCAAGGGCCACTGAAAAAACAGCTGCTACGACAGGGACGTCCGAGGAGGTTGCTGCTACCATCGGGGTATCCTGCCCCCCATGCCCCCACCGAGGTGGTTGCTAATGTAAATGCGACTCCAAGGTAGTTGATGGTGCTGGGGGGGAGGCTGCGGGTGTTGGGGGCAGTGCTCGGGCTCAAGAGTCCGAAGACAACAGAAGACCCCTCAGCGAAGCGTTGCTGAAGAAGCTTCCTGCAGACCCTTCGGTGGCGGCGCTGGAGGCGACCCTTCGTCGCATGGAGGATGCTCCAAGGGAGCTGCCCGCGAGCCCCACTGCTTCTCGCCTCGACCAGCTGGCAAGGTACCTGGACCTTCCTTCCGAGCAGACCCCGGAGAGGTCAGTGGAAGGTTACCACCCAGAGGGCCACGAGGAAGATGGGCTGAGCGATGTTGAACTGGAGGCGCTTGTAGATGGGATGACCAAGTCGCTGGGCATTCTGAAGGCTCTGACTGTTCGGGGCCAGATACAGAAGTATCTCTATGAGGCGCAGACGGCTTTCTGCGAGGACCTCTCTGCGAGGCATAAAGCTCGCGAAGCAGTGCTGGAGGAGGAGGTGAAGGACCTCAAAGCTGCCCTCCAGGCTGCTAGGCTGGATGCTACCTTGGCGCGGCCGCGAAAAGGACACCCTGGCCAGGGTAGTAGTGGATGCGGGGGCCCGTGCCGTTGCTGACTATAAGGCCGGGCCGGAGTACAAGGAAGACTTGGAGCAGTATGGGGCCCGCTGCTACAGGGTGGGCCTCAATGCTGGGAGGAGTTGGGGGAGCGGCTTTCCTGGGTTGAACGCGCCCGAGAAGCCTTCGAGGCTGCTGTTCGAGAGTGCCGACGTCGCACTCAAGACGTCGCTTAGATGGTGTGCGCTTCGCACAATTCCAGTCTGGCGGATGCCCTCTTCGGGTGAAGATGCTGGTCCTTCCGAACAAGCTCCTTAATTCCCATGCCTCATGTCTTCTTGTACTTCCCTTTTGTAACCGCGGCCAAGGAGGGCCTGTATGTAAGCAAAAACTTTTTGTAAATGGAATCTTCTGCTCATGAGCTTGTCTTATAGCTTCACTTTCTCTATCTTCTCCCTTTTTGTTGGTTGTTCCTGCTCGGATCGGAATCCGTTAGCTTCATAAGCGTTGCATGTAAGACGGGATCGTTGGGAACCGTAAAGGAGGTTCCGATCAGGTGTATACGCCAAATGCTTATGAAACAACAGGAGTAGGGGGAGGGAGGTAGGATGCTGAAAGAAGGCTTTTATAAATGATAAGCCTTAAGATTAGAGACATGCCAAGTCCTGGGTATGGCTTCGCCACTAGGGGTAGTTAGCTTATATGAGCCTTTTCCGAGGACATGGGTGACCTGATAAGGTCCTTCCCATTTGATGGCAAGTTTGCCGACTGCTCTTCGGGGATCCGAAGCCGAACAGCGACGCAAGACCAAATCTCCCACGTTGAACCGCCTTTCCTGACTCGCGCATTATAATATTGCGCAAGCCGTTGCTGATAGGAAACGAGGCGAATGCTGGCGTCGTTCTGTCGTTCGCCAAGCATGTCCAAGTTTTCACGAAGAGCACGGTTATTGGTGGCTTCGTCGAAGTGGGTTGTTCGGATGGTTGGAAGGGCTACTTCCAGAGGTACAACTGCTTCCGAGCCGTAGGCCAAGTGGAAAGGTGTTTCCCCTGTAGCTACCCGAGCAGTCGTTCGGTGACACCAAAGGACGTTTGGGAGCTCGTCAATCCATGATCCACCTGCAGCCTCCACTCTTGTGCGGATCTCGTGCAGCAGTGTTCGGTTGGCGTTTTCAACCAAACCGTTAGCCTGGGGATGAGCCACGGAGGTGAAGTGGTTGTAGATCCCGAACTCGGCGCATTTCTGCTTGAAGAAGGTACTGTCGAACTGCTTCCCGTTGTCAGAGGTGATCACCCTTGGGACGCCAAACCTGCAGAGAAGGTTCTTCCAGACGAACTTCCATGCGGCTTGTTCGGTGATTGTGGCAACGGGTTCGGCCTCGATCCATTTGGTGAAGTAATCGATGGCCACGAACAGAAACTTCTTCCGCCCCTGGGCCTCTGGGAAGGGACCCAGGATATCAATGCCCCATCTGGCGAAAGGGCGCGGCTCGAACAGGCTGTGAAGCTGTTCGGCAGGCTGCTTGATGAGTTCTCCGAACTTTTGGCATTCTGGACATTTCCTGACAAAGGACATGCAATCCTTCTGAAGAGAAGGCCACCACAACCTTGCTCGGATGATGCTGCGTGCTAGCGTTCTGCCCCCCAGGTGGCTTCCGCACAGCCCCTCGTGAACTTCTTCTGTGGCCGCAAGGGCCTCCTCAGGATTGAGGCAACGTAGAAGAGGTCTTGCAAGGGACCGTCGGTACAGCTTACCTTCTACGAGGGTGAAATGTTGAGAACGCATCCTGACTTTCCGAGCTTCGCCCTGTTCGGGCGGAAGCTCACCCCGGAGTAAGTATGCCAAGAGAGGGTCCACCCAACTCGGAGTTGGTGGGCCCGTTTCTATGGCTGCTACATCTACCTCCGTGCTCGGTAAGGTGAGCTCTTCAATAAACACGGAGCGGGAAGGGGCGATGTCACCTGAAGATGCCAGTTTGGCCAGTGCATCAGCTCGCGCATTCTGCTCCCGTGGAACATGTATAACTTCGAAGTATTCGAGGCTCTCTGTCTGGCTCTTGACCTGTTGGAGGTATTGAGCCATGCGGGGTTCCCTCGCTCCGAACTGTCCGCTCACCTGGCTGGCAACCAGTTGAGAGTCACTAAAGACTCTAAGCCGAATGGCTCCAAGGTGCCTAGCCATGCGGATACCGGACAGCAAAGCTTCGTATTCGGCCACGTTGTTGGAGGCCGGAAAGCGGAAACGGAGGGCGTATTGGAACTCTAACCCCTTCGGGGAGGTGAGGACCAAACCCGCTCCACTTCCGGTGACACAAGAGGATCCGTCAACGTAAAGCTCCCATGGGGGTTCGTCTGCCAACGGTGAATCCTGCTCGACCGGAAGGGTACATTCTGCCACGAAGTCTGCTAGCGCCTGCGCTTTGACCGCCGTCCTCGGTCGAAAGCTAATGTCGAACTCACCAAGCTCTATCGCCCACTTAACCAACCTGTCGGAAGCCTCCGGCCGCTGAAGGATGGATTTCAGCGGCTGATCGGTTAGAATTGTAACGGAATGGGCCTAAAAATAGGGCCTAAGCTTCCGAGCAGCCGTGACGAGAGCAATGGCGAGTTTTTTGCTCTGGGGTACCTCCTTTCAGCTTCTTGGAAGACCCTGCTGATGTAGTATACCGGATGTTGCGCCGCTCCCACCTCTCTGATCAAGACTGCACTGATGGAGTGTTCGATGACCGAAAGGTACACGAACAGAGGTTCCCCGAGCACAGGCTTTGAGAGAACAGGAGGGGCTGTCAAGTATGCCTTCAGCTCAGTGAAGGCAGCCTCGCATTCTTCAATCCATCGTACTTGCCCCCTTGCTTCGAGGCGCTTTTAGGGCCTCGGAGCAACTTGAAGAAGTTAAAACTTCTTTCCGCTGCTCGGGACATGAACTGGTTCAGTGCCGCAAGACGCCCTGTCAGACGTTGGACGTCGCGCACTGTCTTTGGACTGCTCATCTCAAGCACGGCTTGGATTTTCTCCGGGTTTGCCTCTATTCCTCTATTTGACACGAGGAAACCGAGGAACTTGCCTGACCGAACACCAAACGCGCACTTGGCAGGGTTGAGCTTCATATTGTACTTTCGCAGAGTTGCAAAAGTTTCCTGGAGGTCGGAAATGGGGTCAATGCTCGGAAGCGTTTTGACCAACATGTCATCCACATAGACTTCCATGTTGCGCCCGATCTGCTGCTCGAACATCTTGTTGACCAGCCGCTGGTAAGTCGCGCCCGCGTTCTTTAGACCGAAAGGCATTCTGGTAAAACAGTATAAGCCTAGGTCTGTGACGAACGTCGTGGCGTCTTGATCCGGGGATGCATACTGATCTGGTGGTAACCAGAGTAGGCATCCAAAAAGCTGAGAAGCTCGTGTCCGGAAGTAGCATCCACCAGCTGGTCAATGCGCGGCAGAGGGAAGTTGTCCTTGGGCGTTGCTTTATTGAGATCTTTGTAATCCACGCACACACGCCATTTACCGTTGGCCTTGCATACGAGGACCACGTTGGAGATCCATCTTGGATATTGGGCTTCTCGGAGGAGCCCAACAGTTCGGCTCTTGACTACGTGATCCTGGATCACGGTCTGCCGTTCTCGGTTCACAGGTCGCCTCCTTTGCTGAACTGGTGGGATCGGGGATCCAGGCGGAGGCGATGCACCATGACTTCCGGGGGATGCCTGGAAGCTCATCATCAGACCAGGCGAACACGTCCAAATTGGCCAGCAGGAGGCTGTGTAGCGCTGCTGCTCGGCCTCTGTCAACAAGGCGCCAATATATAAGACGTGTTCGGGGTCTTCGTCTACCTGGATGGGGATTAAATCTTCAGCAAGGGTTCCTCGGCTGGTGGAAGGTTGATCGGTCGTTGGAGGGGCTGGATCAGCGAGTGGTTGCTTGTCCCTTAAAGAGAGGACATAGCAGCGGCGAGACTCGCGCTGACACCCGAGCACTTCGCCAACCCCGCTCGGAGTAGGGAACTTCATCTTCTGATGGAGCGACGAAGGTACTGCTTTTATACGCCCGATCAGACCTCTGCCGAGGATGGCGTTGTATCCAGGCATGTTGTTGATGACTAAGAAGTCAACAATCCTGGTCACAACCCTTGGAGCCGTCCCTAAGGTGATTGGGAGGCGAACCCTTCCCATGGGCTGGACCGAAACTCCCGAAAAGCCGAACAAAGGCGAGTTTACAGGGGTGAGTGGTCGGTTCTCAGGCCCATGAGGACAAAACAGTCATAAGCCAAGACATCGGGGGCGCTTCCATTATCCACCAGAATCCGGCGCACATTACAGTGGTTGATGGTGGCCGAAATGACCAACGCATCGGTGTGCTGGGTCGTAACCCCTACAAGATCTTCGTCCGAGAAGGTTATAGCCTCCTCGGGCTGTGCGCATGCAGGGCTGGTGGGATATGGGGCCGGCCGAGGTGCAGAGGGCCTATCTACGACATGCACTCGCCTTGCGTAGTCGCGTCGGCTTCGAGTGCTTTCGCCGCCTGCGCCGAAGCCTCCCGCGATCACGTTGATCTCCTGCCCATTGGGCTCGTTGTTGATCTGCTGCTCGGGAGTACGCTCTCGGCGTCTGGGGCGCTCTTCATTCCGGCGCACGAACCGTCCAAGATAGCCGCGCTTGATAAGGTCTTCGATTTCGTCCTTAAGCTGGCGGCACTCGGAGGTGTCGTGGCCGTGGTCGCGATGAAAGCGACAGTACTTGTTCTGATCGCGCTTCCGGGGGTCGGAGCGCATCCTCTGTGGCCACCGAACAAATGCTTCGTTCCTGATCTCTGCCAGGATCTGTTCGGGTGCTACGGTGAGGGGGTGTAGTTGGTGAAGGGGCGCGGCCGACGCGGAGAATCACCATTGCGTCGTCCCTTCTTCGATCTCGGTCGGAACCGTTGTCGGAAGGCCGCTTCTTATTCGACTGCTCCCCCTGCTCGGCCCTACTCGCTGCTAGACTCTCCTCGCAAGCCGCGTGGCGCTGTGCGATGGAAAGCAGCTCGGCGAGGGTAGCGGGTTGCTGGACGCCGAGGGTCCTCTGCAAAAATCCATCGCGAGTGCCCTGAATAAGGGCACTGGTTGCCAGAGGGACGTCCAGGCGAGAGATGCGAAGCGCCTCTATTCGGAACCTCTTGACGAAGTCCCAGAGTGCCTCGCCTTTCTTTTGGCGCACGGCCAGGAGAGAAGCCGCCGTTCGCGGCTGCGACCTTCCGCCAGGAAGTTGTCCCAGAAGGACTTCTTCAGTTGGCGGAAGGAGGTGATGGAGCCCGCAGGGAGGGTTTCGAACCAGGCCCTGGCGGTCTCCTTGAGAGTTGCAGGGAAGGCCTGCACTTGGCCGCATCTGATGCTCCATGGAACACCATGTGCGACTCAAAGCCGTGGATGTGTGGTCGGACGGGTCGGTAGTGCCGTCGTAGGGTGCGATGGTGGGCAGAGGGAGCTTGGAGGAGACCTGAGCTTCCAGGATCTCCCTACTGAAAGGGGAGCGGAAGTCCAAGTCATCCTCCGCCGAAGCTTTCCCCTCCGCGCGCTGAACCATCGCGTCCACGCGGCGCTCGAGGTCGACCACACGCCTTAAGCGCCTGGCGAGCTCTTGCTCGGAGTTGGCGGGGCCCCCTCGTCCGGACGCGTGGGAGTTGCCTCCCACGACTGATCGTGGAGGACGGGGGGAGGCGATAGAGCGATGGGGCGAACGCCCGCGGCGCTCCGGTGCCCGCTCTTCCGACGGAGCTCGGTGGGAACGGCGCGGCGAATCAGCCTGCTGCTCTTGAGGCGCCGGGGGGGCGCGAGAGCGTCGATGCGACGATTCCGCCTGCCGCTCGCGCTGCAGGGAAACCGCCGGGGCCGCTGCTCCTGCTAGCTGAACCTGCAGGGCGAGGCAGACGCCCGTCAACTGCTGCATCTGCCCCCCGAAGTTCTGCTACTTCAAGGGCAGTTGCAGGTGCGGCGGCCGCTGGTGCAGGGACGTCGTGGTTAGTGCCGGAAGGGGCGATGACGACGTCAACAGGGGGGGATCGCCGGCGAGATTCCCCTCGCGACTGACGGGATCTCGTCGCCCTGCTCCCCACATTCTGGTATGAGGATCGTCCGCGAGCCATGGCTGCGTCGATTCCCACAGACGGCGCCAAATGTGGTGGTGTAATCCTGTTTGGGCCGGAGCCAAACGGGCCTCCACTAATGAGAACTGGGAAGACGGATGCCGGTGCGGACGGAGCCTGCAAGACCAGAAATGGATCAGGGGGCCCGGTGAAGACCGGGAAACCCTCCGATGCCTAAGTCAATGGAGAGCTTGTAAGGCAGGGGGTTTGGAGTATGAAAGTATGTTCGCGTGAGAGAGAACGTACCGTTGCATGATCCTGTACCTGTGCTTTTATAGACGAGGATGCAGAGGCAGGCATGCGTAACGCCTAGAGATCGTGCCTGGAAAGGCGCCTTGATGAGCGCGCGCACAACGGAAGGAGTTACGCGCTTCGGTATCCGTGGGGATGTCAGGCAGTCAATGCGCCCCTTGATGGTGGGGTGCGTGGCCTGTGGCGGTTATAACCGTTGCGTATGCCAAGAGACCTGTTCGGCCACTTCTGGATGTGATGTCCGAGCTAGGCGTCTCGCGAGGGGGCGAACGGAACTACTGTTCGGCACTGTCTGCGGCTGTTCGGAACAATCAAGGCAGATGACCCTGCTCGGAAACAAGCAGAGGGGCTTTGGCAAAGTCCGTTCGTCTGGGCGAAAAGGTCTTCGAAGGCCTCTGAACCACCCTGATGAGGACGTGGCACAATGACATAGGGCCACGCCCGTTGATATGACACGAGCGGGCCGTAACGAGCCATCATGTGCCTAGGTGGCCAGATTTGGCCACCACAATGACACAGCTACAAACGGGTTAAATGCTAGGTCAAATTTGTCAATTTTATTTTAGTTAGGAATAGTTGTTTATATAATAATTCCAATCACAAATATTCACTTTAAAAATCATAAAATAAATGTCTTACTCCCCCTCAAATGAACAGTAGAAAAGAAATCAGTTGCTTTTATCCCCTCAGGAATGTGAATATTATTTTACTAGAGTTAAAAAGCTGGTTGAGACTGATAGGAGGTGGATGCAGCTTATTAGAGGATCATTCGATTGCTCCTTTTTCCGCTTTTGAGAAGAGAGAGAGAGAGAGAGAGAGAGAGAGAGAGAGAGGAGAGAGAGAGGGAATGGTTCGCCAAAATGATTTAGAAATTAGAATTAGAGAAATATCTAAAATAAGAGCCCGACTTTTTAGAGTTTTTTTTTTGTCTTTACATAAAATAGCATTTGAATTCAATATTCAAACCCTGGCTCCATGCAGCGATATAGGAACCAAACAATTGCCTGTTAACTTTATAGTATGTGACCAAAAAGAGAGAGAAATTTCACAATCAGGTGATTAGGATCCTATATGACTATTTTGATCGAACCAGTAGAGAAAACCAGCACAAGGATGACAAATAAGTGAAAACTAGCTCTTTTTATTGGAATGCTTGCTCTGGCATTCCTCCCTTGATCACGGAATGATGGGGAAAGTCATATGGCATATTGGCAGCGTTGAGGCCAGCTTCGTGAAAAACTCGGACCACTTCCTCATAAACAATCGCATTCCTTCTTGTGTGAGGTGTAGGCCATCGCTAACCAGAAAAAAAAAAAACAAAAACAAAAACAAAAGACAAATGTAAGGTTATCTGAAAAAGTGGGGGTATTAATTAAGTTATCTTTTGCTGAAAATACCAACTGAAATATTGACTAGGTCTAAAATCCCCAACGGCATTTTGTCCCACTAGATCATGGCGCCTATGAAGCACAGGATTTATGCAATCATGTATGATTCCATGCATCTCTGGGGAAATATGTCAGAAGGAACATGAGAAACACAAAGTTGATGATCGCAAACCTCAGGAACTTTTTCCCCACTGATGTTTCTTGCATCTGAGACCACAAATTGGCTGCATCGGAATGCTGCAATCATTGCTAG